>JAOWBP010062268.1:0-36012 GCA_028571105.1 Tragopan temminckii
CTAAGGAAAAAGCATTTCTTAATGGCCACAGAATTCTTTGTGTGAAAATTTTAAATAAGATAACCAAGTTCTGCTTTTGTTTAGTTCATAAAGATAAGCTTTGTGCTGGATTTGGCTTCTTTTCCCGATTACAGTTTTTTTTTACTGGTGGGTGTCTTTTCTGTGCAAGTCAAATATTACTTCAAGTCTGGGGTCTCTATGAGAGATTTCACGCTTTCCAAGAGGAAAACAGTGAGGCAGTCTCCCAGATGTATTGAAACTGAATTGTTTAGACAAGGTAAGTGTATAGACTAAAGAAGTGATAGGGGAGGAGTAATCTTGGAGATTAATGCTTTTTCCTCTGAAAAGTCCGTGTGTGTCAGAACTGTTAATAAATGCCTCATTTGCTTGTTGCTAACATATGTCTCTTACTGATCTCCTGCTTCAGGGCTCGTCTGGGTTACTTGTGGGAAGTAGAATAAATTTTACTCCCACTCATTTTGAGAGGGTGAAACTCTCTGAGGACAGAGGCTTTGCAGGAGACACAGGATATGCTGGTGCTCCTCCTGATGTCTGAGTCTCCACGTGGCTGGCTGGTGTTGTGCTTAGGGTAGAATAGCTCATAGTTTTGCACATCCATCACTGGGAGCTCCTGCCCTGTCCTGAGCTTTGTATGGTCGTGTTCAGCTGCAGTGAGGGAGCAGTGCATCCAACAACCCTCAAAGGTTTAGTAAAGGCTTGTTCTCCTTTGCGCCAGCATTCCCTTTGCATGTGTATTGCAGTTGTTAAGCTCTGCAAGTCCTTGGCACTCTCCAGAGAGTAAAGGCTCTGTTGGTAATTCTTCAGTGAAGCTTAAAAATGTCTGTTTAAAGATCTGTTATGAGACAGACTGTGTGTGTTTGTCCATTTTCACCTTACTGGCCAACAGTGTGTACTAACGCTTCAAGATGAAAGAATTTGACTTCACAGATATGCAAAGGCTGGAGCACTAAAGGCATTAGTCAAACACTTTGCTGAGGTGCAAAAAGTTTCCTTTATGGAAAATCTAAGGTGAAAGCTACAAAGCGTGAGAGGGACTCTGCTCAGTTTGGAGCTACCAAGAGCAAAATATTTCAAAGGAGGCGACAACTTTTCAGCCAAAGTGTTTTGTTCCATACTGGTGGGAAAATATAAGTGACAAAAGCAAGGTGTTTGCACTGATGTAAAGGCAATGCAGTGAAATTCTGTTGAAGAAAAAGAGAAATAACAAGGTGTGGAAAAGTGGTGTCTTCAGAGCCAAATTATAGTAGGCCCAAAGACTGTAGATGTTATTAAACATACAATAGTAGCATTAAAATGAAATATATATATATATATATGGATGAGGTACAGAAAGTAACGATGCATAATAAGAGGTAGATAGCAGAGAAGAGTTGGAATGGTTTGTGAATGCAATTAATGATTCCAAAGAAATTACAAGGAAAGTAATGATATAGAATAAAATATGATTTCACCAGATGATGAGCAACGGAAAACGTTTCCAATATACGAAGAGTAAGAAGGCAGGAAAGGAGTCTGTGGGCTTTCAAAAGCAAAGACAATAATTTAAAGACAATAGATTTAGCCTCTGCAAGAAAAAAATAATGTTCGCAAAGGATACGGAACAGATGCCAAGAGCAGATGTACAATTTCCAATAGCAGAAAGAAATATGCAGAAGACCATTGCTGTAACAGCAAATTAAGAAATAAAACAATCTCAGCAGTGAGGGAAAAGCCAAAATCAAACTAAGATACATCTTACTGTTTAGAAGAAATCCAAGGAGGAAACATGAGCTTGGGTCGCAAATGTTGGAATAGAAAAGCAGGGATTGACTTAAGGGATATTAAATAGGAATAATAGATGTTATGCCTCCAAATCCTCGTAATTGAAATCAGAAAGAAAGCAATACTGTGGAGATAGATTTTGTGGCTTTGTTATGAAGGTCTTGAGGTGTTCTGTTAATACAAGCATCCATTTAATGACCAAAAAAAATAAGAACTTGATTTCCTCTGAAACCTCCATTTTGTGACTCCTAACTTTCTGGATCGCATCTTCCCTGTACAGCACTACATGCAGATTAAATGCGTCCTAAAACGTTTTGTGTTTCTTTTTCCCGTTAAGTGCATTCCAGCCATTCAGCATTATGTTTTCAAGTTTAAGAAGGATGTTTCTCCCTTGCGTTCTTGCTCTTCATATGATTTGTAACAATAACTCTGAACTGGTAGCTGAGGGGAATTCTGATTTGCAAAGTGACCATCACAACAGCAGAACATCATGAACCCAAATTAAACCTGAGGTTTGGGCTCGTTTCCAGTGGCAGGATCCTATTACTGACAAAGGAAGCAGAGTACACCAGAAAAATGTGATCCAAACAGCTAGAGAGCCAAGGCTATACGAAATCTTATAGATTAGCTGGGGACAGGTTTCACGTTTTGATTTGGAGCGCTGTTGAGAGAAAAAAAGAGCAGTGTTGCAAAGTTTCTGTAAAAATGCTTTTCTGTCAGAAAGCACTCAAGCTATATGGAGTGTGCACTTCAGCAGTACCTGACTTAACTCTGATGGATTGCTTTGAATTTCTTTGGAAAGCAACCAAAATACTTCCAGTAGTTAAAGTGCATTCATAACTTATCAGGAGAAAAATACAGCGCGTCATGATATTTGCTAGGAAAAAAACATAAGTCAGTTGTGTGTAAAATGCTGAAATGATTTAACGACGGAAAGTGTCAGTGACACCATTATTTATTCAAAGGGAGCTCCTTGGGGCAGACAACCTTTGGCTATGAGCATGGAAGGATGGAGATGCTGGCACTGTCAGTTCTAAGGCGGGTGCTAGGTTAGCCAGAGCTTTGTGCTGAAACACTTTGGAAACAGGTTTTGAAAGAAAGCTAGGAAGGAATAAAAATAAGATTTAAGAGGGAGGGAGAGTATCATCAAAGTAAGTACTATGTGGGAGGAAGTCGTGTTGGTCTATTTGCTGAAAGTGCAGTAACTCCCTATCATTTCCTGCACTTTATTAATAACTACTTTTCTGTTTAAAAATATTTTAATCCTTTTCATAGTTGAGGATGACTCATTAGCTCCTTTTTTTTGTTGTTAAAGATGTCTCCCAGTCTCAGCCACCAGAACAATGTCCCCAGAGAGAAAAAATGATGCTAAAGCAATTCTCCCAGATCCACCAGAATAACTTCCCATGAATTTTAACAGGCAGCTGAACATCTATAGTTATGAAAAGGAATTCAGAAACAATGCCATACTCGTAGCTGATAGAAGATAAATTAATCTATTAGAAGCAATAGTGTTCCTGCAGCACCTCATGGAGATGTGGTTGTAGTCCACAGCCCAGGAATTGCACTGTTTGGCCTGTTATTGCCCTCAGCGTCCAAGAATAATAATCTTAGGGAGAATTTATGCTTTTTCCAGCATGTAGGATATGCAGACATCACTACAGACAATAAGAAGGAACCAAGCAAGGGAACAGGAGTGCCAGGCTTTGACTAATTCTGTGCTTCTGCCTTGGTCCCTGCCAGCTGGATGAAGGGTTAAGTGCTTGCTTGGTCTGTAAGACCAAAAAATGGGAGAAAACACTGTTTCCTGCATATGGGTAGGAGAATGATGTGGGACCAACACAAGGAGATGGCAACATGATTGGAGCCCACAGCGCTGGGAGCACAAGGTAGATGGAGGCCCACACGTGGCTGGAGAAGAGCCATATCCACAATGTATTTTTTTCAGTCTCGGTGATTGTAATGTGGATGTTTTTACCTCTTTTGAGGGGAAGAAAGATAGGGAGCAGGCTTTGCTGCTTCATCCTCCCCCTGCCAGAGGAAGGAGAGTGCTCAATCCTGCCCTGAGCCAAAAGCCTATAGGTGAGTGGGGAAGCTGGTTACAAATAGCACTTCCCAATGATGGAAGATCATGTCTTCCCACAGTCCTTAATCTTTTTATTTCTGTTCTTCTCGTTATCCCATGCCCCACTGCAGAAAGTGATGCAAAGCTGTTTTGGCACTTGTTCTTACCACAGACGATGGCATAAGACTGCCAGATTTTTTCCTACTGTGAGGTCTTTCAGTCAAGCCCAATTGAAACCAGAAATGTCATCGAGGCGAAAAGGTGGTGCAAGGACACTCTTCTAACAGCTGGGTTTCAGGCAGAGAGGCTAGGTAAAAGGGTCCGTTTATTGTGCTACATAAGACAGCAGTATTTTAATCTTAAATGCAACCCTGCTTTGTATTGTAGTATCTACACTGATGTTATTTGTTTCCTGGGCCAATACCCATGCTTTAAGTAGAGCAAACGGAACATAGGAAACGATGGCTCAACAGTTTTATTGTTTGAAGTCTATGAGAAAGGAAAAATGTGTGGGAGTGTCAATTTTTGAGGTCTTTATTTCAGTGCACCAAGACAATAACTCCCTGAGAGATAGTCTATACTTCAAGTGCGTTTTATGAGCTGAAGACAGAAATAATGACTTGGTTTCTTTGGACTGTGCTGTGCAGCAGATCAAAGAAGGTGTTCACAATTGTCTTCTAGGAACCTGACCAATGCCTATGTCACAAATTCAACCATTATTTACCACCCAAGAAGGCACAAAAAATGACACACAATAAAAAGGGAAATGATGGGAGAAAAATGACTGCTTTACAAATGTGAAATTTACATGAGAAGAATACCAGCCATAGTTTAATTCATGACAGATCTCCTGGTGAGTGTACGAACACATTCATGCTGTCGACGTACCCACTCAGAAGCCACAGTAACCTTTTGTTATATAGATAGGTGGAAATGAAGTCTCGTTCCTTATGGTGGTGAGAATCAAGGTCCTGCCGGGAAGCTACAGCCCCACTGGGATCAATGTGACCCAAGCTCATGCATGACTCTGCAAAAAGATTCCTGAAGAATTTAGTTATTTGATTAGATCCCAGGAAGAAAGAAACTGAAGCTGTTTTCTCACTTACAGAAAGAAAACGCAACACATAAGTTTATTCAAGACAACAAACAGTGGAGTTGTGTTTTGTTGTTGTTTAAAACTTGAACATTCCTTCTATTTGAATCTAAGGACAATGGACTTTATCTCCGAGGTACTCATGGGACCCTCCAGTTTCACATCTGTAACCCTGTGGAAGAGATCCTCATCTCTCTCCATTGTTTTACAGCAGATGAAGATCTTCCATAGAATCTACATAAATAGCCCATTCATAAAACTACAAAAACATATTGTACCAAGACAATAGCCTTACGAGGCCAGCAGCATCCCTAGTGAAGTGAGCAGAGTTAAACATGCAGAAAATTTGCTTTTTCCCCTTCTCAGGCGCCAGTGCAGAATGCCAACAACTATCATCTCTGTCTCATCTCCATTTCTATCACCACTTCATAAGGACTGGGAAACAAAGATCAAAATCAAAGGCTTCTTCAGCTACCTGGAGAGCTCCTGTGTTCGTGGTGCAAAATGTTCTCTGGTAAAGTACAGTGAGCCTATTCTCTACCCATCTTTAAGATGATTTCTTAAGAGAAATTTTTTTTTTATGTTTCAGTCTTGGACAAATTACTAATTCCAGTATTCACATCCCATTTCATATTCTTTTCCTGGATCTGGGTTGAGTGCTTTCCCTCTGTGCTGTACAGGTACACAAATGAAGCAAGCAGGGTGGTGGTGATAACAGGTGATGAAACCCTGATGGAGGAATTGCTGGATGCAGTTCCTTGTTCTTCTGGTAGCACTGCAGCTCCTTATTTGAAAATAATTAAATGTAAAAAATGTAATGAGGATGTGGACGGAGTTCATTCTTCACTTTCATATTTACATACCCAAGGGTTCTTTGCCTCTTTCTTGGACACACAGTGTAGCATTTATTATGGCACAACGCACCTGTGCCATGTCTCTGAACGCATCATGGCAGCCTGCTCTGGTTTTCTTAAGGTCAGCATCAGTCCTGTCTTTACACAGAGCAGAAATGCTCCTTCTACCTGATTAGGCACAACTGCAAGTGAGCAGTGGGAGACCAGGGATTCTCTAGTTAAAAGGCTGATTATCCTGTCTTAAAATAAACTCAAATTGAACCAAGGGTGAATGATCTGGAAAATAATGAAACGCATCTCATTAGAGTGGAAATGGAACAAACTGTGCTCTGCCTTTTTTGGCTCCATTTTGTATGTTAATGAAAAGTGATAAGTGCTCTGCCTGATATTGTTAAAGACCTCGTGTGGATGAGCCTCTTGTCCTTGGTCAGATGCTGCTCTTGTTTACACCAACCTAAACAAGAAGAGCCTTCCTTGGCGTGGATCCAAAGAGCTGGGATCTGAAGCAAGCCAGCCTCACCACTCCCAGCCTGAGAACGAACCTTGAGAAGCCCAGGCTGTTTTTCACCCCTTCACGTTATAGCCAGATCATTTTGACCTCTCTGCTTAACCTTACATCAAATTTGCCTTTGGCTTTTCTGAACCAGAGGGTCAATTTACAAAACATTCAGGGCTACTTGGTTCCCACCGATATAAAGTTCAGAGAATGTCAACTCACAGCAGTATCAGAGATCCCAGCTTGGTTCATCTGTCTGTCATTGTGTATGCAAGTCATGTCAAGTGCCTTAACCCCCATGGTTTAACCTGTGGCAGCCTCTTATCCTCACAGTGCATTGAGGCTGCAAGAGAATGCACAGGAAGCATTGCAGAAGTCTCTCGGGGAGACCTGGATTTGAAAATCAGCAGTGGGTGAGAGAAATAGGCATGCTGCTGTAAGAGGGATGTAATGAAAATTATAATATCATCTCTGGGTGCTGATGAAATCATTTCGGTATCATGCTGTTGGTATCTCTGGTGTCCTGTAACCCCCTGTTCTGGGCAGCATAGCTTTAAAGAAATGGAAGCACTGCACAAGTGACGCTTATGATTTAATAAACATCAGTCTGTCCCCCCAAAAATCCCTTAATTACGTAGCTAAGGACAAGACATTAATTTACAAGTCTAAATTGAAACAGTTCTTCCCTGATTTTAATCTTATGTTCTGTAGGTTCTGTATAATGCATTTGCTGCTTTCAAGGGCTTGGTGTTTCAGTAATTCAATGGCAAGAACACACTTGACTTTACCTCTCAGGCTCCCTGGGGCCAGGTTGACCCCTTACCAAGTACACATAGCTGTATAGAATCCAGGACAGGGCAAGAATTAGGCTCAGACTGCTGATTTCACGTAGTTCCTGGTCCAAAGAGGAATTATTCAGAGCCAACTCCCTGGCCTTGATGCATCTTATGAATCTGATCAGTACTGGTGTCCTGAGCCAAGACTTTGTCCCCGCTGACCTGCCCACTGGGGATGGGAGGCAGCAGTGCCAGGCCTGGCAAAAGGCTGAGCCGCCCCTAGAAAGGAGCCAGTTGTGTTCTTAAAAGCATTAAGGTTTTAAAATGAAAGGTGTTGGGAGTAGGCAAATTAAAAGTTCTTTTATTTTTCCTGGGGTGGTTTGACCTTCTGACTGCAGAGGTTTGTGGGCTGTGCAGCTGTACGTAGCTGTACACGGTTGGGATGTCAACATTGGCATACACAGCTGCCAACATTGCTCAGAGGTCAAGCTCCCAAAATTATGAGAGAGTCCAAGCAGAGAAGGAAAATACCTAAAGCACGGAAAAGGAAAGGGGGGGAAAAAAGCCCGAAGTTGAAATATTTGTGGCAGATCCCAAATTATGGTGAGAGGTGATAGTCTCTCCATAGTTGAGATCAAAGCCACAGTTCAACCATGAAATAGGCTTCATTCCCAGCTCCACCCTCAGTTTCAGCAAGGCCAAACCAACTCTCCTGGAGCAGAACAGAGCAAACCTATCCCAGGGCAGGGTTTTTCCAGCATGATGAGAAAAACGTCTGGTGACACCTCCGGACAGCTTTAGTGATCAAAACACTCAGGGGCCTCTTGCATTTTCGTAAGATTTTCCTATGATTCCTTGTTTGGTTTTCTTTTTTTAGATTTCGCCCAGCCTTTAAAATGACAACTCCTAAATGCATTTGCTTTATTTCTCTCTTTTTAAAACATTTCTCCACTGGGGTCGCAAGGATGAAAGAAGCTGTGCAGAATTTGGGTGTGTGATGGCCAGGTACCAACCTGCAGCTGGAGTTTGGATCCATCATCCCGGTGAGAAGTTCCTGGATGCTGAGGGATATGGACCTGCCCCCTCCATCCCAATGTATGTTGTCCCAGCTCAAAGGGATAGCTTGAAGTAGGAACGTCCTTCTCCTGCAGGGTTAGGAGAGCCTCCCATGGTGATGGTTAGAAATCTAGCTCCAAAAAGAATGGAGAGGTTATGAACAGTTTGCGAGCAAGTGGTATTTTTATCTATATGGAAATGTAGGCTTTGAAATACAGACTGCAGTTCTGCATTAACTCAAAGTGAATGATATCATAACCCTGAATTAAATCACTGGGAATGATAATGGTAAATTTGTCTTTGTAGTGATAATGTCATCTTAGTGTCCCTGCTCTACATCTCCCTCGCCACGACAGCGTGGCCACGAAACTCCAGCACATGGATGTTCCAGCATCCCTATCATTTAATGCAACCTTCTCCCATTTTATAGGATGGGTGGCTCAATCCTAAACAGATTAACTCCCCCTAAGAAGCTATAGAAAGGCGATTTATTTTCTCCTGGATGTGCACACAAATGCACAGTCACACACAAAGGTGACTGACATGCACACCAAGGAGAATACAGGTCCTGAAAATCCCTCACCACAACCAAAGACCTGCAGAGAGGAACAACAGGGTGACAGCGGGGAACAAATCCCAGCCCATGGGGATTTCTATAGGCTAATAATTTATCATGGAATAAGGCACAGGTGATGCGTATTGATGAGATTTGTCTCTCAAACACTATTAACTTTGAAAAATTCACAGCATTAAATTCTTACTAATGCATCTATTTTTGTATGTACAGCTTTACAAGCTTAAGCAGCAAACAGCATGTTCTTGGAGATAGGCTGGAGTCCTGTCCCTAAAATAAAGAGTTATATCACGTGAACCTCTGTGTTTCAGCACCATTTAATAATAAGCCATTTTTCTAAGCCACTAACAAATGTATCCTCTCATAACAAAAATCTAGCTGTCCTGACCAAAGGTTTGAGAGAAGCCAACGATAATCTTTCCATTGACCTTAGTGTGTTTGGATAGAGACTCTCAACTAAAAGTTAAGGTGCCTCCAGAGAAATAGTGGGCTGGCAGTTAAGTATCACAGATAAGTCTATTGCCTGAAAGTGCTGCTGGGATAGTATTTGTCCTGACATCTCAGTGCAGCTACATTTTAAAATATATTCTCTGCATGGTTAGAGCAAGCATCTTCCTTAAGTGAAAAAATGGAGCTGGTCTGACTTCTGTGCTTGAATTGTAATGGTGTTTTCATTTTTATTTCTTCCTCAAGAGCTCCAGAAAAACATGAGATTTTGCTGAAATGATAAGGAAATTTATACATTCCGAATGGATCTGTATCATTATGGCATTAACATGTAATGCGGAGGCAATAAAATTTATGATACTCTTTTTCAGTGCTTTAATGAGGCATTGCCAGCCTCACTGCGTATTTGCAAAAGTCTTAACAGATAATGATTTTTAAAAGTATTGAGGGAGAGCTGCTAGCACAAATGGCCATAATGGCAAACTGCTTTGCAGGAGTCAGTTATTACATTGAATCAGAGGCAAAAATGAATCCCAGGCCAGTTTTCTCCCCCAGTTGGAGAGGGAAGTCAGGCAAATATGTTTCTTCCGGACGCATCTCCTATGAGCTTTCCTTCCCTTACATTTTCACTGCTGGCTTCACCCCTGCTATGGAAGCAAACCTTCTGATGAGACATATTATTTTTAATCCAGCTTGTTAAGGGCATGAGCATTCTCACTAATCCACCTTTGGCATGCCTGGTTTTCCACGCATGGTCTGTAATTTTCAATCCTTTGTATTTCACTTCCAGGAGACATATCAAATCCAAGAGGCAGCTTCTTCACACTGCTGAAAAGGAGATGCACCGCACACGTACCTGCACCTGCAAGGAAGCTGTGTGCACCATCTGCAGCAGGAGATGTATGGGGATGCTCCCAGTGCTCCCAGCTGCTCTAGCTATTCCAGAAAGGCACAATGATTGCTGCTAAATTTATTTCTACTGATGTCTGGATTGAAGAATAGAAGAAGCAATTCCTCTGTTTCTCTTACAAAGGGAAGCTGATGCCCACTGACCTCTTCAGCTTCCCCTATCTGCTGCGTAGGGTGAAGGGAAAAACTGGGCATAATTTGCTGTCATTTCTCCTATAGAAAACAGACCTGCAGAAGGAGTTTTGGCCCATGGGGAGAGGCAGGAGGGAGGTACCAGCTCGTGGAAGCGTGCTTACAAAGGCAGCCCTGTGCAGTGGCATAGCATCGTGCACCTCCAGCCCTGGTGGCCTCTGAGAGCTGCCTTTGGCAGAAGGTTGAATCAGTCACTGAAAGCTGCTGCTGGTTTCCAAAGCACAGGATCCAGGCGCAGCCTGCCAGCTTCTGTGAGCTCTCTGGTTCTGCAGCTTTGTGTCTGTAAGACTGCAAGGGCTGGTCTGCTAACCATTGACTCAGTTGCCCCATCACTAAGGTCAGATGCTTACTCACAGGCCGTAGTGAAGTCATTCGTTATGAATTTCCATCAGGCAGTCAGATCAGCTCCCCTGACCTCAGTATTTATCTGAGCATTTCCTTTTGGCTGATACAGAGCTGAAGCCATGGAGGGATGGCAGGTCACTGCCATGGCTCAGCCCTTGCTGAATAAGATTTTGTCAGCTATTCCTCCCCACTGGATGTACAAGTGCATTGTCCTCGGGCTGCTCCATTCCCTTTGTGTCAAGGGACAGGAGCTTCAGTAAGACTCTGAACAGTGGGACTTCGCTGATTTATGTTTGATGGAAGATCCTGAAGGGAAAAGACTGATACTGTGGGTTGCGCTCAGTAGCTCCTCTCCAGTCTCAAACTTTGCAATTTCTTCTTAATTCTTTGTCAACACATCCACTTGAACACACGGTGCCACCAGAGGATGAAGGCTGTCTCAAAATAGGTGCTGTAAAAATATTGAAGGCAGAGAAATTCCTGATCCAACCATAAAACCTGAGGTGAAACGGAGACCAAACAGCCTGGCAGCTCCCTGCCCATGCCTGGGATCCAGCAGCACTTCTGGAGCGTGTTTGGAGCCCATGGACAGGTAGAGAGTGAGCATTACTTTGTGGACTGCAATGTCCACTGAGGTTAGAGTGAAGACTCGGGTCTTTTCCGCGCTTGTGTTGCAAAGAGCAAATGTTGCTTTCATTTGCAAACCCACAAACCCCATGTGAGGAATTATTTCTCTGTTTTTCAGTGCTAAGAAATGTGCCTATGTAAAAGCTTCAGAGATATTGCTCTACGGACTCTCTAATTCATTGTAACTCCCAGCCCTAATAACTACAAGGTGATTTTTCATATTTTCTAGAATTGGCAAGCTAATATTTCTTGAATCAGTCAGAAAGGAAATACTGCTCTATCCTCTGCTTATCCTTTCTTCATCAACAAATGCAATTACAAAAACATATTTCCTCAGCTCAGGACTTCAGGGCTCTGTCAGAGTCATTTTCCCATCTTCCAGAAGTAAATCTGAATCTGATTACACCAGGGAAATGTCATCTGATTCATCTCCCATCGCTGATGGCCCTAACTCCCATTTCTACCTATCTCAAAGCTGGAATACGGATGAAAAGCAAAGATATTCTGACAAGCCTCAAACAGAAAGATATTCATACTGAGGAGAAAAAATAGTGACACCCAGGGATCCAAGCATCAGCTCCAGAAGCAAACAGCCATTTGCTTATCAAAGAATCTGGCTGTGGGCCATCTACTGCCATTATTTAATCAACCCAGAGGCTTACCTGAGCTGGGAGACAGCCACGTGTGAGTGGAGATCATACGTACAGGAATCATGATGCGTTGTACAAGAAAAACAGTATTCTGGAGCCAAAAAAAGTAAGCCCTTTCTCTGCAAAGGTTATGGATGTTTTTAACTCCAAAGACCTGTGTGCCTTGGTTGCAATAATTGATGTTAGAGCTTGACAGGCCAGATCAATAATTAATGGCGAGTTTGCTAGTCAACCGCAGCAGAAGCTAAATCCATTTGTACTGTGTCACAGGCCCCGTGTGCTTTTAAAGAGATGAGCAGAAATTGGCAGGATGCTTTACAAGAGGTTCAGAAGGGAGCTGGATATTGTGATAACAGCTTAATTTCATTTAAGCCACGTAATCACGTTACTACAAGCAGAACGGCTCATCTGAGGAGTGGTGCAGGATGGGTCCTGCCAGTGGACTTTGTGTTGGTGCAGGTACGGTGCTGGGCTTCTCCAGCAAAGAGCTCCATCACTCCGCTCATCCATTAAATGCCGCTTTCTGGATGTGTCAAAACCACCGCTGATTTTTTGTAACCAATGATAGGGTGAGAGGTAACGGCCTCAAGTTGCACCACAGGAAGTCCAGGTTGGATATAAGTCAGGAAGACTCATCAGGCTCTGGCACAGCTGCCCAGGGAGGTGGTCACTGTCCCTGGAGGTGTTCCAGATCCATGGAGACGTGACACTGTGGGATGTGGGCATAGCAGGGGTGGGCTGGGGTCGGGGATCTGAGAGGTCTTTTCCAACCTTCCCAGGCGTAAAGGAATGGAGAGCAAATCCCCAGGTGTTCATGCAGGAGAACTGCCTTGCTCCTGCTGCATGCAAGCAGGTCAGGATTTGACTAATTTATTATGATACCAGTTACTGCAGTGATAAGGTAATGTGACAAATGCATTATTAACAGTAGCCCATGGTTAATTCATCATACTGTGGTACTGCTGATGGCATATTCTGCTCAGGGGCAGCTTTGTGGGGAATACTGACCCACCATTCTGTGACAGCAGTGGATAAAAGTGATGACAGTCTGTCCCATCAGACAGGGGACAGCCTCCAGATGCTCACATTTTCACCATGTCCATCTGTAGCCACAGCAATAAGAGCAAGGTGCTTCTAATGGTCTGTGCAGGAATTTGCACTTGTTGCTGGAATATTTTTCAACATAGCCAAAGGTTAATATATGCACTGCTGAGCCTGTAATTAGTGCTTCCTCTCTTGAGTACTTCACCTTTTTCTATTAGCATCACTCTTGTCCATTTCTCACAGTAGTTGGCATCCTTATATTTCTGGGCATCTCCCCACATTTAGAGCATAGCCTTTCTGCCCTCCACATGGGTACCTGCAGCTCCTGTTCAGTCTTTTGTATGAGTCTGGGCTGACTTCCTGGCCTCTACTTCCCTGTGTTTTCCATGGATTTTCCACGCGGAACATCCCCATGCAGGGATGCTGGCTGGCCCCTCCACAGGGGCAACATGGTGCCACATAATGCTACAAGGGAAGCCTGGAGGCACGCATTGAAACAAACAGTGGGGAAAACAATCCCAATTTCAGAGCTTCAAAGCAAAATGATTGGAGTAGATTGGGAAAACTGGCCTTTTCTTTTATATTTTTCTGAGTTGCCCCTACACCATCCTAAAAAGGCTGAAAGGGAATAACACCAACCAATCTATCTCAACTCCAGACCCAGAATTTTTAATAGCAGTAACACATCAGAAATGCTTGTGATTCTCTGGAAACCCCCACACCTCGTTGTTGTCTTTCATTTTACCCTGAGAAGAGATGAACGAGAGCCCCTGGTTTTCTTTTTCTAAGATAAGACTAGGTTTCTCTAAGCAAGGAAGAATGTCTGGGTCAGGGAAGAGGGAACAGTCTGTGCATGGAAAATCCCCATCAGCTGGCTGCCCGGAGAGGTGAGGAACCAAAGGGCTTTTTCCTTGCCAGGAATGCTCAACTGCTTTGAAAAGACCAGCTGAAAACTCTCCAAAACAGAGGTTTTTATTTCTCCCCATGGGAATAGAAGTTGTTGCATTCTCTTAATCTTGCAAAAGACAAAACTATATGTTTTCATAACTAGAATTTTGATGTATTTTCCATGTTCGTTCAATGTTGCAACTCAACAGAAACTGCAGCAGTGACAGCAGAGCAGCAAGGTCCTAGGTTGCTGCAAGGGAGGATTTACTAAAACGCAACAGCAAAAGACACTGAAACAAAGGAAAAAAGCTGCCTACCTTCAGAAGGCCTCAAGAAGGCAGGGATCTCCCAGAAGATGCCCTCACCTCCACTGCCAACCCTTAAATGAGCTCTGGGAAGGGGTGAATTCTGGCTCCAGCCCTTCTGGTTACTCAGCTGCATTGCATGCACCTGAGCTACCCTGGGTTGGCCCTGCCTTCCCACCAGGTTCTCCATCACTGCTTCAAGCTGTGACAGCATTTCTGCTACAAATGTCCCACAGACTAGTTCTCATTTCATTCCCTCTCATTATTCCCCAGCAAGTGAAAGGGCTGATTTTTGATCTCTGTATCACAAGGGTGGGCAATGGTGCTTTGCTGGGAAGCATTTGCACAAGGAGCCCACTGGAACGTCCTGCCCTGCACAACCAGGGCATGTATCATGGGACTGGCTCCCATCCTTGGCTGTTATCAGCCAGAAAATGCAATCCTTTGTTCCGTTGTTTCCCTAAACTATCTTAAGGCAAAAATCCTTCAGCAAGAACTTCAGCCAGGCACTAATGATATTTCATCTCATCTGAGCAATCCCATTCCCAAACACAAAGCCTGGAAGTCTCTCAGTAGCAGCTCTGGATGGAGTTGTGCACCAGCAGCCAAGTATGGCCCTTCTCCTTTCGCCCCTCCCTTGGAAGCATGGGATATATTCAAACATATTACAACAAACTTACCACATATAAAAAGTTAAAATCATCACAACAACTAAGGGGATGTGGGAGGGAACCACCAATTCCTAGGAAAACTCTTTCAAGCTTATGCACATAAAAACAGCACTTTTTGCTCTTCAAGGCATGACTGACAAAAATGCAAGGAGCTGAAGCTGGGAAAATATTTTGCACTTACTAGATGGTGGCAGCTCTTCCATCCTTTTTTTTTTTTTTTTTTCTGGATCTGCTCTGTATAAAACAAACTATAAAAATCATTTTTCTTCCCTTTCTCATCAAAACCAGAATTCTGACTAAACTGCAGCAACAAAAACGAGGTAAAACCGCACCTTGTCCAGAAACTGGAGGTGAAAATAATGTCAAGCTAATCAGCACATGCATTTATTTCAGCTCCACGTATTTTTCTGAGTTTTAATGGTGGGCAAGGTGAAGGTATTTATTTGAGGAGCTAATGCTGCCACTTTCCCCTGGCTGACATCTAAGAAATTGCACGTAATTATTGGAAAAACACAAGATGGGAAGGGACTCTTCTGCCACTGATTGAAAATGACTTTATTTTTCTTTTTACCCCTTCTATGCTGCATAAACCTCTTCCTCTCCTCATACTATTTGCCACAAAAGGAGTTTATCACTTAGCTTGTGATGTTTCCTTCTCCAGATGCAGCCAAGCAGACTCATCCTGCACATCAGCCCCTAAAGGACCCAGGATTTGGAAACTCTGGTGTGGTGAGCACTGGCCATATGTACTAGGGTGAACATCCCTGGTTCTGCACTGGCAGCTGTGCCATGAGAAAGCAGGTGTGCTGGTCCTGATAGGTTGCAAGGAGAGGCTTCAGACAGCAAATTGCTCTGTTGGGTTCAGGTATCTGAAAGGAGGGTGTTGTGAGGCAGGGGTCAGCCGCTGCTCCCTGGTAACAGTGTGAGAGGTGATGGCATCAAGTTGAGCCAGTGGAGGTTCAGGTCAGATATTAGGAAAAATTGGTTCTCTGAAAGAGAGGAGATGCATTGGCACAGCTGCCCAGAGAGTGGTCACCATCCTGAAGATGTTCCAGAGCCATGGGGATGTGGCACTGAGGGACGTGGGCAGTGGGTATGGTGGGGGTGAGCTGGGGATTTTAGTGGTTTTTTCCAACATTTGTGATTCTGTTGATCACTGGATGGAATCTGTATTACCAAGTGACTCCAAAAATAATGTGATTTCTCCTTTTTGCTTCTCCTTTTGCCCCCTCCACTCAGCTTTCTCCTTTTGCTGCATTTTATTTCAGGTTTTTTTTTGTGTGTGTGACACCAGTAGCCTTGATGAAATATGCAAAGGCATGAATTCTCAGGGCAGCACGAGCTCAGGAGCTTTGCATCAGGGCTGGGAAAGGGCAGGACCTCCTCCATGATGGGCAGACACAGGGACACGCAGAAATTTCTCCTCATCCAAACAGGGCAGCTGCAAAACACTGCAACAAATCCCACTGAGAGCTCCCGAGGACCCCAGACACTGCAAATTGGGAACGAGGAGACACTTGAGCAAATTGGAGAGATCACTGAAATAGAAAGAAGGAGACTGTTTTCAAGTGGGAGATTGTTATTTTTGTCAAGTGTTTACCAAAACGCAAGATGGAATATCATTTCAAAAAGTCAGCCAACCCTAACATTACTTAAGGCTCACTGAGCGCAAGTGGGATGGGTAATAATTTTTACTCTGTATTAGAAGTGGATGCAGACTGCCTGACTTTATTGGGCAAATTAATTGCACGGTAGCCCAAGCCAGATTAGGTAACTGCATTTTCCATTTTTCAGTGTTTTCAGCAGCAGGTGGATATCAGCCAGATATTTACCAGGTGGATGATAGATATTTGAAAACATCCCCACTCTTCCATAAGCTTCCAAATGGACACCTTGGCTCTGAATCTGAAGAAGGAATAGCTTAAATGCAAGCAGCAAGCACCAGTTTCTCCATTTGCTGACCTTCTGGGCCATGTGAACTGTAGGGTGCACTATCAGCAGTGGAAGACATTTTCTGTTAGCAGTCTAAGAGGACCACTGCTCTGTAGTTCCAGATATATGCCCTGAATGCCAGTACTTGCCATGACTGGTCCATATTGGAGTTTTGTTCAATAACCTGCTGCTTGGAGCAACATCTCCCATTGCAACGTGGAAAGGAGTGGTCATGCAAACAGACTCACAGAACCATTAGAAAGGACCACTAAACATCATCTGGTCCAACTGCAATGAACAGGGACATCGACAGCTCCCTGTGCATCCTGAGGGATCAGCAATGCCATCAGAGCAGCTTGGATGATATTGCCATGTCCTACTCATGTGCATCTGGCAACCCACCCTACATTTATCCTCGTATTCTCTCTCATCTGCTGTCTGTTTTCACTCTACCTGGAAGAGAACTACTCCAGGTCATGAGCTCCTATGTTGCAGTCATAACATATGGGCTCAAAAAAAAACATCTGGCATCTGGTGTGGGAAATTCAAGAAATGAGCCATAGTGACACAGCTTGCTAAAAGCTGCTAGATCACTTCAGTTCACTGCTGTTTTCATACCACTGTGACAGGAGAAGCTAATTCAGGACACTTTGATGATCCAGTCATTGTTTTGTGAACTCTGAGACAATGTGGGCTGAAAGCGTGGGCCAAGAGCAAATTCTTTCCGAGAAAGCTGAGCAGGCTGAGAATGCGTTAGACGTGCAGGGCCCTTCTAAACTGGGGGCTGACATAACTGCCCCTTGCACAGGCCTGTCCTTTCCAGGGTTCAGAAGTCACTGCAGCCACATTTTGGCAGCTTGCAGTCCTCCTCTCTGTGCCTCAGCTGCTCAAGCAGGCAGGAAAATGAAAGACTTTGATTTTCTGCTCGAACACCACAGAGATTATCAGCTCACATAGAGAGTAATCCCCTTCTAAATGTGTCTGGTTTTGGCATAGGTCCTCCAGCGGACATTTAGGGCAGCTTCCATTGGAGTTGGTGGCGATCAGGCACTTGGATGCCTCTGTGGTATCCAGGTCCTTTGAGAGCAATCAGGAATTCACTTCTAAAAGAGAATCACAGAATCATAGGGGTTAGAATGGCCCTCTAGGGATCATCAAGTCCAACCCAGAAAAGGACATTCAAACAACAAAAATCCAGATGACCACTTCATTCAGCCACCAAAGCCAGCTGCCATTTGGCTGAAACCTTCCCTTTGCCACGAGATCCTCCCAAATGAGCTTTGGAAGATCCATCTGTAAGAAGCAAACCAAACCACACGCCATCACAGAAATGCCATCTCGCACGGGACGAAGCAAGTGCTGGGAGTGTGTGCAGACACCAGGGCTTTTGCTAAATTCAGTTCACCAGAAGTTCCTGAACTAGGCTGTAGGGTTACTTCCTTACAGATTTCATTCATATCAGTATTTTTAGCCTCTAGGCACCAATTTCCATTTCACATAGAAGCCATCTTTTTTGCTTAGGCCCAGCAATAAAGTCACAGTTTGCATGTTTTCTTGAAGCAATATTTAGGAACTGAAAGCAGAAAGCAGTAGTTTTACCCAGCTGAGAGATTTTTTTACTATTCTTAATCACATTTCAGAACATTGATTTTAAGCAAACAAATGAAATCAGTGAAATTGATAGTATATAAGATTCAGCATAAAACAAGTCCTATATTAAACCTAGACTCAGGTTGATGGTGTAGAATCATAGAATGGTTTTGGTTGGAAGTGACCTTAAAGATACCTGGTCCCAACCCTCTTCTGCACAGGGTAAGGTATAAGCCTATCATTAAAAGGTTAATTAGAACTTCTTTTTCATAGAATCACAGAATGGCCTGAGTTGAAAAGGACCACAGTGATCATCTAGTTTCAACCCTCTTGCCACAGGCAGGGTTGCCAACCACCAGACCAGGCTGCCCAGAGCCACATCTAGCCACTGAGATGAAGTCAGACTTTGACTCACTGGGACTCTGCATAACCGCCTGCCCTTCTTCCTGTTGCTGAGAGGCAGGTTAGAGAGATGCGACTGCACCTTTAACTTCTGGCACTGTAGCTGGATCCCAGTTATCTGTCATACACTGTGAGATTAGATGAGATGGAGGGTGGTTTTCTGTCCCAGAAAGAAAAGAAGATAGACACAAAGAGAAGCCTCCAAGTATCGCCATTACTTATTCGAATGTTGAAATAAGTGCACAGGAAACCACAAATCATGCTAAGGTTTAGTGGGCATGGTGGGGCTTGGTTGGTGGTTGGACTTGAAGACCTTAGAGGTCTTCTCCAACCTTCATAAATATATGAAGATATGCCAGCTGGGCATTGCAATGCACTTGAGACACTCAACTATACCCGGCATGCTTAGGGCCTCATTCCAAGTCAAAAAATCTAATCAAAATTGCTCTCAGAAGAAGGATGGTGTGGGAATTCAGATGTGAAACACTGTGCCCTATCTGTGGAGAGCAGTGATGACCAAAAAGAGAATTCCTATACAGAGTGTTGTATCCTGAAAACGTAAGGCATCACTGCTTAACATTGTTGTTTTATTAGTAAATATGAATGTCAATGAAATGTTAACATGACATTTTACCAGAATGACTACAATAATTTAATTATGTAAAGATCCTCACTAATTAGATTCTCTAATTGCAGTGTTATTTGCTTCCTGAGTCCAAAATTACTACTGCCCTTTTGCAATAGTTTCAACTCCAGTATATCTGTGTAGAGTCACTGGGCACTCAGTGTTCCCCATACCCATTTAATAAAGTGCATTACTTTCACTGACACTAGTGTTTAGTCTGGTTACCACGTTTGCCATCATCGTAGATTCTTGGGTTTGCTCAACGAGTCCCCTCCTCCACAAGTAGCTTGAACTAAGGCTCTGCCTTGCTTTTGCAGAAATCTCATAAAGAGAAAATAATCTGACAAAGGCATATTTGGTTATATTTTATGGTTTAGATTTGGTTATAGCTCATGACTTTTGTCCAACTCAATGTGAAATCTCCCTCAAAAAACAAAAACAAACCAGTCAGTGTCATTTGTGCAAACATATATCCAAAATATGCAATGTCCGTGCTTCTCAATAGCCCTGCTTTGCCACCTGTTGCACTAAGTCTCATTCAAGTGTGTCCTTACAAATGGTCATGACAGTCTCTATTCCATCACCCAAATGGAAGTTCCTGGATGTGCTGTTTTTCTTTTAATAGTTTTCTCTGGTTCTTTTGAACTCAGCCATGTTACTTGGTAAAATCTCTTGCAAATTTCTCCTGGTCTTCTCAACAGGGAAAGCCTTCACGGCTGATCCAGAAAAATGAAAATCCTGCTCAGTTTTCAAGGCCACCCTTGGAACACCTGGAGCTTGATAAATGATCATATATTTTTACACTGGCTGCAGCTGCAAATTCAGTATCATGAGGACATGTTTCTATACATTAAACACTAGTCTGACATACATCTCACACCTGAAGTTCAGCATCACAAGTTCCCACTAAAGTCACAGAATGGCCTGGGTTCATGAATCACCAACCCCCTGCCACATGCAGGGCCACCAACCTCCCCATTTAATACTAGACCAGGCTGCCCAGGGCCCCACCCAACTCTGCCTTGAACATCTCCAGGGACGGACGGGGCATCCACAGCCTCTCTGGGCAGCTGTTCCAGCACCTCACCACTCTCATAGTAAAGAACTTCCCCCTGACATCCAACCTAAATCTTCCCTCCCTAAGTCAGTCAGTGACCCATGTGACTATGAGGCTGTTTTCCTTTTCCCATAAATGCCAAATGCTGTTCACAGCAGCCAAGTACTGGGGTAGGAGCACCATCCCGAGAATAAAACTTATGCTGCATCCACTTTAGCAAATAGATACATGGGAGAGCCCTCTCTACACAGCTCAAAAGACATCTCACAGTCCAGCAGGCCACCATCTCTGCTCCACAACCTTGTTCTCATTTGTTTTCCCATTTTGTTCATGTCCTTTCAAGTGGAAATGACTAATCTGTTCCAAAGGATGCTGGTGGAGAGCAACTTATTTATGTCCATGCACAGCTGGCCAGAACCTGGGCAGGAAACATAGGTGATTTATCTGCAGATGTCTGCAAGCTCCAAAGATGGGCCTCCTGCACAGCACTGGAGCACGTGCTGCTGAGCCAGGGGAAAGAGCTTCTCCTTATTTTATTTCCTCTTCTTCTCCACTCTTTCCTTTTTGTGAGTGATTCCAAATGCCTCTCAAAGTGGAGTCGTATTTCTGTTAAATTCATATTCCTCTGGTGCCTAAAAAAGTGCTCTGCCCCCTTTTATTGCCAGGCTTACTCTGCATGTCTGTGTTTTCCTACGACATCTATCCTGCTTAACAGGCTGCACACTCAATTGCTCCCTACCCCAACCTCTGAGCTAAATGCAGGAGAGAACCACATTAACGTAATCTCTGTACTGATGAATTTGGTACACCCCATAAATCTTAAAAGTATTCCTAAAAGCATTAACTCATTATATATTGCATGCATCTATTGTTACCAGAGCCTCATAGGGATGAAATTAAAGGTTTTCTTCTTGTGCGAGAAACAGGCAGAGCTAATAAACCTCTTCTTATTCGTTTCTCCTTCCTTGTTTTCCTCCCCAACAGCACATCACACTACTTGAAATGAGCTTATATCCATCCTTCTGGCATAACCTTGAATCCCTGTAGTGCACATCTCCAGAGGCTGACCAATTCACAGCAGAGTTTAACACTTCCAAACACTACATATTAACACTGAAGTACAGGAAAAAGAAGCGAAGTGACTTAAGCCATCGCTTTCTGGTCCTGAGGGGTCATAGCTCCTGTTTTTCTCCCTTGATGTACCATATGAAGCCCTTCCCAACTCCTGTGCTGCCCCATGCCCACCTACACATGTAGCAAAGGAAGCCAGCAGTGACATTCTTCACAGTGCTTGAGTGCTTGCCTTCATGCACACAGCCTTATCACTGCAGCTCCAGGTGTTCATCCTTTAGACTCTTCCTTGTAGGGACACAGGTTGGTTTTCCCATCCTCCAGCTCAGCCAATCCATCTGTAACTCACAACCACCTTCCCTTTCACTCCTCTGAAGCCCTTGCAACAGCCTGGCTGCGACTTCACATTAGAAAGCATCCCATCACACACTCTCTATTCCTTATTTTCAGATCTACGCCCATCCTACTTCCCCCTCTGTGCCCACATCATTCATATCAGGCATTTTGCTGCAGGTGGTTGGGTGGTTTTCCAGGAGGACACAGGTCTGAGTTGCACTGATGCTTGTAGAGGTCATCAGAGCCTCCTCCAGCAACAGAATCCAAAAGCAGCCGCATACACATCAAGTGGCTGCTGCTTTCAAGTAGTGAGGAGCAAAAAGAATTTTTAATAGGTCTGTCACAACAAACGTTGAGTTTTAATTGCACTGGATAAGTCTGTTGGGTTGTCTTGGCAGTAGCTTATCCACGAGGAGGGTACCTAAGTGACTGTGTGATGTTGTGTTGGCTGAAGTGCTTTGAAGTGGTCACAGAAGTCCCCTAGGGGTAGCAATTTACAGAACACTGCCTTATTCTTAGGGGAGAAAATAAGGAATTTTTGAGGAAAATCATCAAATAGTACTTTGGATCTCAGAACGGGTGAGCTGACATCAGGGCCCACAGAAAAGCACGTTTGAATTGTGCCAATAACACTGTTAAGCCAGGTACAAATGTTATAAAATAGATGAGGGATTATGTTATTTTGCTAAATGCAGGTCTATGAATCCCCAAAGGGGGAAAGAGAGAGGCCAGCAGCAGGCAGTGTACCTAATGGTAATGCTTCAGTACATGTTGTAGCTTGCCTGTGCCAAAAGCAATCTTTCACAGTGGGAAAACACAGCAAAAGACAGGAAATATCCAACACAAACGGAGGCCAAACATCTCCAGTTTACATCCCCAGCTGGTTTCCGACCATTTCTGTGGACATAAATCAAGCAAGTGGAAAAGCACTGATAATGGACCTGTCTCTCTCCTTTCTTTTTTCTTACTGGTGCCTTTGCAGTTCTGGGTCTGCAGGAAAGGCTGCAGAGCTGCACAGGACCAAGCCAGGTCCCTGTCCTCCATTCCCCCACCCTCTGATTGGAGCCTGAGCACCACCTCTCTTCCATTGTGATCACCAACACCCAAGCTAATTATAGTCTTCTCTGAGAAAACAAGAGATTTGTGCCTGACCTTCTCTAGGCAGCAAAGATACACAAGTAAATCTCTGCAGATCACTACAAGTACATTTGAACAGGTGCAGCCCAACCTGATGCTCAAATTCTGCTGAGCCCTCACTTCCTGCCCGATGTCCCCAGCTCTCGTGATGCCTCTCAGGATGTCACACAGGCACTCAGCACATCACCCTGGACAGGAACAAACAGGAACAAACACTTGAATGCAATTTCCCCCTATGCAAAATCACAGAATTACAGAATATCCCAAGTTGGCAGGGAACCACAAGGACCACTGAATCCAATTCCCAGCTCCGCACAGGGCTACCCAAACCCTATGTGTGGGAGCAGTGCCCCAACAGATCCTGAGCCCTGGCAGCCCAGGCTGTGCCCCCTGTCCTGGGGAGCTATTCCATGCCCATCACCCTCTGGTGCAGAACTCTTCTCTGCTCTCTAACTTGACCTCCCCATCACAGCTTCTTCACCTCTCTGCTTTGGTGCGCTCCTCTCCAAAAACAAGCAGAGGGGCTTTCTTTAACCAGAAGTTCAACATGTGCAATTGCTTTCTGCAGTGCTACTTCCCACATGTGAATTTTTCCCTGACACATGCTAAGATATTTCCTCTTGCCACAGCATCTGAGTTCCCAGCCAGACATCCATCCATCCGTTGCCTCTCCATCAGTTGTGCTGTTGACTATTCTACTCCAGTTCTATGTCTAAAGCCATGGAGTTGCTTCAGCCCCATACATTCTTTTCCTTTCTCACCTTTCAACATCTTTGAAAACTTTCCCAAAAATAAATACTTCCTTGAATAATCGCCACATGTGTTCAAGATGCAAAATTTCCCCAGATGTTTCTTATGTGAGAAAGGCTCTGGATTAAAGCTGCCAGTTCATCCAGTGGCATACCTAGGACACAGCTGAGTGCTTCCCCATATATATACACCATATATCTCCCTGATGAATGGTGGTTTGCTCTAAAAGCAACTGTTTTTGGTTGCTTTGGTATTGTTCCATACTGCTCTTCTTTGGATAAAGCCTGTGCCTTCCATCCTAAAGCACTTTTGCTGTAAAAAAAATTTTAGAGTGAGGTATTAAAGGATATATATTAATTTGATTGGTTTTAATTATCCAGTGTTGAGATAGCCTGGTCTGCAGTGAAAGATTACTTAAATGCAAAGTTGCACGCAACCTTGTGCAACACATATCAGGCAGGACAGACAGAATAAAACTACTTGCAAAGATCCCTATGATAGTTCACTGAAACAGTTAAGGACTAGTAGGATCAGACACAGTGATTTTGTTTTGTTGGGTTTTTTTTTTTTAGTGTTTTTAATAAATTTGGTGTAAAACCAGACTCCAGGCTGCTATAAATCAACATATGGTTACAGAGTCAGCTCTGACAGATGAGAAGAGCTCTCACGTCCATTCGAGAAATTGCTGTAGACAATGCTGGAAAGAAAGAAAAGGAAAAAAGTGCTTCAATCACATTGAAACCCTGCTACCTGCCCCACAGTTCAAGGGCTGGCACTGAAGGAAAGCTGTCCTGCTGCTGAGCACTGCAGAGGCTATCAGGGAAAGCCAGTTCGCCCTCAATCCTGATTGGAATGGGCACCAGCAGCCAGAAAGTAGCTGGATTTGTGACACCAGCAACATGGGAGTCCAACACAGCGCTGCCAAGACAAAATCTGCAGTCGGTAAGGGAAAATATCCCCAGCTGAGTGCTTCTATGGACACCAACAGATGTGTTGTTCTGCAGTTGATGCATTGATGGCTCTGGGCAGCCTGGTCTGGTGGTTGGTGATCCTGCACATAGCAGGGGGTTGAAACTAGATGGTCATTGTTGTCCTTTTCAACTCAGGCTATTCTATGATCTCACCATCCCTGCTGCAAGGTGCAGAGCTACGAAGCACCCAAGGAACTCTGATCCTCACTGGGAGGGTATGAGGTCAGAGGGAAAGAGAAATGCTCGATTACTCTCAAATTTGGCCCAAGCCCTCTGAGGAGGAGAGCATAAAACCCAGTCTTCCCTGGGAGAAAAGGAATGCTGAAGGCACACATTGTTCAGACAGCCTCGGAGGAGAAGGAGACTCAAAGCATCTGCTCCAGTCTTGAGTTGTGTTGCTAAACACTCAACTCCCACCTCCAGCTTAAAGCTGGACAGCTGTATAATTGGTGTTTCTACTGATGGCAACAAAAACACTGATTCACACAGGAGCTCATGCAGAATACACTGAATAAAGCACCCAAAGCCAGGCTAAGAAAGTCAGATTAGCTGCAGAGCAGGCAAGGTGCAGGCTGTGGTGGTGTTTCCCCCAAATCACATCATCCAGAAGTGGGAATGCTTTCACTGGTGTAGGGGTGAGAATTGTGCCCGATGCTCAGCAGATTGTGGATGAGCTGTGTCTACTTCTCCACTCTGAGGCTGCACAAGCAGTTCTGGCCACAAACCAGAGCACGTGTGAATGGAGGGCCTAAGTTACTTAAAAACCTCAGTATCTGTTGCTAGTACCCTAAGCCATCTATGTTCTGCAAAGCAGCACAGTTTTACAACCCCCCCCCAGCTGTTCCACATTGCAGTCTTTTTTTTTTTGTTCGCTCTCCACAGTGAGACAGAAACCAAATATTTTTTCCTCACGCTATATGGCTAAGAGTTACCACACCTTGGAAATTAAGCTTCGTGGTACAATGTCAGTGTTACTTCAACTATACAGGAGGAGATTATACAGTCCGAAAAGATCATCTGGAGAAAAATTGTTTTTGAAACACACAAAAGCCAACAGATAGCACTATTCATCATCCTCACCAAAGCCATCAGCTTCATCTTTGTGCAGAGACCAGCCCCATCATCAGTCACGTAATTTAGAGTGAGAAATAGGTAAAGATTCTGTTCTGCGACAATTACAGTTATAAAGACCAATAGAGAAATCATTTGACGAGCCGCCAGCTCAGGGATTACAGATTTGATGTGTGGTTTCAGCCACCTCAGGGCATTAGCAGTGATATCCCCCCAGCACTGTAGATTGAAAAGTATTGATGAGAGAGCCAAGATCAGAGAACAGTAGCTCTAAGCATTCCTCTGCCCCTGCCTATTTACTACTACATTAATCTTTCCTTGACCTACTAAATCCCATTTTCTTGGGCATTTTTTTCTGGGAAGATGTAGGAAATGAGCTGAACCTATACCCCATCAGCCAGCACCCTAAAATGCTCCAGAGCCAAGTCCAACAGTATAGCACAGGAAATACTTCTCTTGGAAATGTAGAAAACAAGCTTTCCACCAGCACATAGCAGCCCACGACTTGTTTTTCCCTGGTAGTACTTCCATCAAGGCATTTTACTAAAGCTGTGTAACATGATGGAAAGCAATGACAGCAGAGCAGCAAAGTCCTAGGCTGCAACAAGTGAAGACTTGCTCAAATGCAACAACCATGGGCACAGAAACAAAATAAAGAAGCTGCCTACCTTCAGAAGGCCTCAAGTATGCAGGAATCTCCTGCAAAATGCTCTTGCCTCCCCTCTCAACCCTTAAATGAAGTCTGGGAAGGGGTGGATCCTGGCTCCAGCCCTTCTGATCACTCAGCTGCATTGCATGCACCTGAGCTGCCCTTGGTTGGCCCTGCCTTCCACCAGGTGCTCAATCACTGCTTCAGGCTGTGACAGCATTTCCACTTTGCCAAGCTACGGTATTTTATTATCATTCTAAAGGCAGAAAAATGGTCCTGCATGGACTGAGCTCATTTAAGTAGGTGGGCATGCGGTCATTGATTTTTGTTAAGGTCAGGAATGCACCTGATCATATCTACCCTGTACCACATTAACCCATCTGAAAACCTGAGCAAGAAACTCAAAAATTGATACAGACCTAAATGAGATTGGGCTTGGAAGTCTGGCACTGTGTGCCCAGAGCTGCTGTCTGCTCTCTACAGCTCTCATAAAATGTGCATGTCTGCCTCAAAGACCTTGAGACAGTCAGCAAAGGATACCAAAAATGCATGAGGGCTGCTCCGAAAGTAATGCCTCCTATGTTATGATGTTGGCCCAAGACGTCAGAGTTTGATGTTTGGTGGTATGGCAGTTGAGCTTGAGAATTCCACCAATATTCCCCTGGAATATTCTCTTGGAGCCATTTAAAGAAAACATAAGTGAAAAATCCATTCTGATAGCAAGCTCTGTGGTGCCCAGGGCACTCAGGCTTGTATGTCTGAGTATTTGTCACAAAGCACATTTGTCTGATCAGTTTGTGGGGGGCCAATAAGTCATTACCTTTCGGTAGTGAGCAGAGGGAGGTGTCAGCCTTTGTGGTAACGTACTGACATGACTTCAGTCTAAGAAAATTCCTGGGTGTCACAGCCTGGGCTCAAGGTGGTGGTAAGGCAGAGGCTCTGCAGCAGTTTCATTCATACAAATCATTGTCGCTTTTGGAAGGTGTGATTTATACAAAGTGATGTTGGAAGGGAAATGGTTATGCAGAGTTTCAGAACAATAAAGCAGAACACTTTGAAGGCAATCTAAGCAATATGCTGTGCTGCGCTTTGCATCTCAGCTGAGAGCTTCGAGCACCTTGAGAAGTGATTTCAAGCTTATACATTATTCATCTGCAATATCTGTCTTCTAAAATATAATGGTTAGGGGGAACAACAATCAGTGCTCGTGCACCACAGCCAGGCCACCTAACTTAACAAGGAGCAGCCTGTAATTTCAGTGCACAAGAGCGTTTCAGACATCTCTCTCCCTTCTCATGCTCTCACCAAAGTGCAGTGAATTGTGACAAAATCAGGCTGTTTGTGCATATCCTTTCTCTTCAGCTTCCTCAGAACAATGGCTTGTTTCAGTGCTGGAATTTATGTTGGCCTTTGTGAGCTGAAGTGTCTGAAGTCAGAGAATTGGTAGTCAAGATTATAACGATAGGAAAACTCAATTTCTGATACTAAACATCATTGTGTATGGAAATAATGGAAAACGTATTTAGGACATGCTATTTTTGTTGCTCATTTTGGTGATTTTCAGATACAATT
Organism: Tragopan temminckii; assembly: GCA_028571105.1. Lineage (NCBI taxonomy): Eukaryota > Metazoa > Chordata > Aves > Galliformes > Phasianidae > Tragopan > Tragopan temminckii. The sequence continues at coordinate 27,938 of JAOWBP010062268.1, forward strand.
CTGTCTGAATTGTATTTTATCAGCTAGACCCACTGCTTGCAGCACAGATGTGAGTGTGTGCCATGACAGCTCAGGAGGAATCACAGCCAGGGGCTGCCGGACTAAATCTCACACAAGCAAATACTCATTTTTCCTCTTTCCTAACTGGAATAAAGAAAATCTTGCACAAACTCACCTAGAGGGATGATAAACCCAGATGAGGCAAATTGGGCTGGCCAGTGTGTTGGGGGCATTCGTTTGTTTGATGTTAACAGTGAACGTTGGCTTTGGTTTATAGAGTTAGCTTCCATGTGTGACAATAAGTGAGATGCTGCTTGGGGACAATATTTCCCTGTTCTGCTCTTAGATCCCTCACAAAGACGTAGATATGAGCATCAAAGTGCCCCTCAGTTCTTCAGGCACAGAGATATATTACCTGTGCCACTGTGGCTATTAAGATGGATTGCAAGAGGAAGGCATAAAATAAGATTTTGACAGCGAGGGAGACAATGAGATGAAAAAGAAAGTTTGATTCTCTCCACTACATGTAGATTATTTTCTAAATCCTAAACTATGGCTGAGTCTGGAGAATACAAATTGGATAGCACAAAAGAAGACAAATACGTTGGACCCACTTGTAGAGTAGCACTGCTGCCCAAACACTCCATTCCTTCACCCTGCAATTCAGCACTCGGGGTCACTGTCATCTGCATGTACAGCACTTCAAAATTCATCCCCGTGCGTCAGTGGGAAGAGCTGGATGTGGCTGTGATGCTCAGTGAATCTCAGCAGGGATACATCCCCATATCCCCTTAGCATTATGGTAAGCAGGAGAGATTAATGATCTGCCCGACTGCTTCTTACAGTCAGTCAGACTGGAAGTCTAACGTATCCTCAGCATAGGCTCATTGTTTTATTGTTACTGTTATTATTGATTCCACTTGCTGAGCACTGTTGCATAAATCTGTAAAAGTCTTATGTACATATGCAAAAAAGTCATGCGTGTTTCTGGAGGTTGGCCATCCCTTAAAGGGAGACTAAGCAAGGTTTTCCTATGAACTTCCCAATAAACTAACCAAATGAAATGATCTTTTCAGTACATTTATTTCAGTGCATTCCCTGAGATCTTCCCTGCCCTTGTGTGGCTGCTCCAGACCAACACTGGCTGGTAACAGAGTGCTGGCACTGCTCCTTCACACAGCTAGTGCAGTACTGATGATAGTCTGCATTACATATCAAATATGAATTAAAGCTACTAAATGAAATCATAGAATCATCTAGGTTGAAAAAGATCTTCAAGGTCACCAAATCCAACCAGCAAAATGACCTATCATAGAATCATGGAATCATAGAATGGCTTAGGTTAGAAGGGATCTTGAAGGTCATCCAGTCTCACCCCCTGATGTGGGCTGGGTGCTTCCCCACGAGCTCAGGCTGCCCAGAGCCCATCCGTGACCCTGCTGTGGTTTAGCCCTGAGCACTCCTGGAACCACAACAGCCTCCAAAACATCTCCACCAGCTCACGTCTGCGAAGGTTCAGTGTCCAGACCCCAGCAACACGAAGGGGGGACCATTAGGAAAGTGAAGTGGGCATGTGAGAACCCCACTGCAGAGGGCAACCCACCCTACCGAGGTGTGAGCAGCGAGTTCAGGCAGCTACCAGGAAAACCATGTGTGTTCTAATTGTACTGGAACATCTAGCAGCTCTTGGAAAAAAAAACCCGAAAAGTTCCAGTAGAAAAAATGTTAGCAAGAGGCATCCAGCAGAAACTTGTGGGCGAATTCCTGACAACCAGCAAACCACCATGCAAATTTTACAAACCGGTCATTTTCCTGTACAAAAGTATGAAGGAGAGAGCTGCAGAAGTTCGGGAAGCAAGTGCTTCTCTTCACAGAGCCCTGTGAGCGTGCTGCTAACGTGTCACCTTCCACAACTAACTCAACACAAGGGAAAATGCAGGAAAATTGATTTTATCAGTGTCCTAGTTATGAATAAAGGTGAAGCCAGACAACATGAAAAGCAGTTTCACAGCTGTTTCAGTTTCTTTGTAAATAAAGTGAGCGTTATGTAAAAACAGCTGTGAAAGTGATTTTATTGAGTGGCTGGGCACAAATATCATGTAACATATCCTTTAATTATTCTGCAATTGAGTAGATGTTGCTAACAAATAACACATGGCAGCAGGATACTTACGGTTCCTGCTGGTAGTTACACAGAGGGAGATTTGTGGCATGGTGGAACGACCGTGTCTGGGCTTTGGTATGTTGTGTTCTGCAGTCTTGGAGGCATCCCTCCCTCACTGCCATGTCTGCGATTTGCATTTGCTTCCATAGGAGCTGTCAGAGATACATAAAATCTAATCACAGATTGGGTTGGAAGGGATCTCAAAGTCTAACCAGTTCCAACCCCCTGCCATGGAGGCATACCCACTAAAGAACCAAACCCATGTGCTGAGGTTGGCAGCGAAACCAAACCTTGGTTTCTTCATCCCTGAAGGTAGTTCAAGCAATGCAACAGGCTGCCCTGGGGAGTGGTGGAGTCTCCATCCCTGGAGTGGACGTGGCACGAAGGGTTACGGTTTATTGATGGGACTTGGAAGGTCAGATTGATGGTTGGAGTTGGTGATCTTGAAGATCCTTTCCATCTAGATGATTCTACATTTCCATGATATTACAATCCCATGCACATGCACCATCTCTCTCATCATGTAGTACAGACACATCCCACAGTGAGTGAGTGACACAAGGGACTCCAGGAAGCATGCAGATCAGTAGTATCCATCCTGTTTTTAAAGAACAGCTCTACAGTACTTTTTTTGCCCTTGGAGATGAAGGGTCATGAGATTTATGAGCCTTATTTACATCTATGTCATTTTGATGCTAAAAGTTTGGAAGTGACTGCAATCATTATCTGTCCTGACAGAAAGGGAAAATACATGGCCCTGGAGAAAACGCTGATGGGAAATTATAAATAAAATTATGAGAAGGGCTCAGTGTGGGATATGCCACATTGAATGTCTGGGAACTGGCTGGATTTGCTCATCTCTTCAGCTCCTGTGGGTTAAGAGGCCTCATCTATATGTGACTCCCTGCAAAGCAGGAACACTTGAGCAGAGTTAGGTTAACAGCTATCTGCAAATCACAGTTCTGTTTTCCTCTGGAATACAGGTTACACCATGGTGAAACTCTACTTCTGACAGGGACAAATCTCCAGGAATTGCGTAGTCATTGATTTACTCTTCGAGACCTTAAGAGGTTGTAGGGGACATGCAAGAACGAGTTGATGTTGCCACTAGTTCAGAGCCAAAAAATATATATTAAAAAAAGAAACTAGATGACACCGAGCTGCTGGACCAGCATATCTGTGGTGAATCCCATTATACATTCTGGACTGTGAACCTCAATCTTTCATCTTCCAAAGTCTAAATGGTCAACATTTTTCCAATCCAACTATTTTTATAGCTATTTTTGTCTGGGATTTCAAAAGCAGCATGTCACTGGTCTACAGCTGTTCCCATCACCCATAGGGTCTCACTGTTCACCCCAAGCTGCCCCATGACCCACCAGCATCACGCTGCTCCCAGCCCAATTGCACGCCAACCCCAAGCAGCAAGAGTGGGTTTTGCAGTGATCAAGAACAACTGACAGATCTTGCTTGGGAATAAGCCCTCTTTTATCTAGAAAAACTAAAATGAAAATGAATGCAAAATGTTTTTATTGCTTTCCCAGAGAAGATGGTTAAGGAACCTGAAAGCAAAGGCTTTTGTATTGAGTGAATTGTTGGACTTTTTCCTGAAAATCCTCAGCTTCTTTAGACAGCAGGAGGTCTTTGCCTATTTTTTAAACCGTTTTGATTAGAAGTAGCAGCAAATATATTTGCATAATTTCCACATCCAAAATATCCTGACTGTGTCTAGTTACCCACTATGTTAGACAGCAGACAGACACGCAGCACAGACAGCCTATGAACAAGGAGATTCATGACCCGGTGCTGGGCCATAGCAAATAGCACTTGACAGGCCAAAGTGTTCCTTCTTTCCTTTTTTTCCATGTACTAAGACATACAGCCTCTTTCAGGCACTAGGAGAACAAGGAAACACTATGCAGAGGCCCAGGGCTAGAAACCAAAGCCAAGGCTTCTCACTCCAGAGCAGACTTCATGTCTTACACTAGGCAAGTCAGCATCTCCCTTCCCTCATTACCTATTTGTGAGATGGCAAATATCCCTCCTTTTCAGGACAGGGTTTAGAAGAGAGAACTGCAAAGCGCTGCATTAAGAAATTCCTATAAGTATTTAACAGAATAACACTGACAGTCTTATCACCAGCATGCTATAAAACACAAGCCCCTAGGACTGGTTAACTGGACATTCAGTGCAGTCATTTCCAAATGAAAGCAGTAAAGTTTTTGGTTTCCTGTATTAACACTCAGTACTTTGAAGGTCAAATATGTTTCTCCATTGAGTTGGCCAACTTTGCTGCCCCTGATAACACCACTGTCTGTAACTGCAGTCTCCTGTCCTGCTGTCAGGTGCTCAGTGTGACTTCACTGCCCTCAGCCATAAAACCAGTGCTGCTGCTCACATCCAGTTCTCCATCATAAGCTGAACTACCAAGAGTAAAATGCAGGCTGTAAAACCTCCAGCTGCTGGGAGGCTGTAACGTGCAATAATCCAACAGCTTCTTGTGGCCAGTAATAAAAATGGAGCAGATGAGGCTTTTTATCAGATATATCACCAATCCAGCATTCTGAGCCATCATCCTCTCAGGACCAAGCACTCATAGCACTGATGCCACCTCCAGCCTCCTCCTTCCCCTGCAGTACAGTCTGCTGGCCCCAGGCCACGCATCCAAGAGGAATGCATTAAAGGCAAGAGTAGTTACAGTGTCTAGGACACAAGTGGCATTTCAAAAAATCTTCAACATGGAAAATTAGAGCCGGGGAGAGCTGCCAAGGTCCGAGTGGTGTTGGTCTGCTGGGTATATCCCATGGAACAACTGCAAGGGTTGGCCTCACTTCTCCAGGAAAATCAGAATGTTTGCACTCTTCTGGAAAGCCTTTGGCCAGGCTGCTTTGTGGGACGGAGTTTCACTGCAGTTACCCGGGTCAGGACTATGAAAGATGCTTTTCAGCCTTGGATTTGGACATTTCCATCAGCCACAAAGGCAGTAGAAACAAAAGAGCAGCAGCATCCTTCTGCTGAGAGATTCAGAGCACATTATTGCCCAGACAGTCAAATATTAGCAGTGAGATGCCCCACTAGGCAGCTTCAGGCTGATTATACTCAGACTTCTAATGTTTCTCCAGAAATTTACTCTGAGGTCAGACAATTAATAAAGGCAAAGCAGAGGGCAAACACTGAGCAGGAGGTGGGCTGGCTTGGAAGAGCTCTGGGCGTGCACCAAGAACCACTAATCGCTCTAAGCAACAAAAATACTCCGTGCCCAGTTAGCAGAAGGGTATCTAGAGACTAAATCTATTATTTGCAGTCCTAGCCAGACTCCTACACATAGTTTGGTTAGGACCCATCTAATTATAGGAGTGTGGAAAAGTACTGCCAGCCATACCAGTCTGCAAAGTATTTTACTTTGTAAATGCATTCATTTCTGGTGGAAACATAGCAGGCTCTGGAATAGCATATTTATATCCAACAAGATAATAACCATGAAATAACATGGGGAGATGATGTATATGGCCAAGGGCTGTTTGGGCAGTAACTCGGGAGAGCAGCATAAAGAGAGCACTCAGCAAAATGTAATGACAGCACTGGAGCTGCACGGTGAAACACTGTCATCCAAGAGTGAAAATGTGATTGCCTCTGTTAAGGAGCAGCCTGGAGCCTGCTTTCCTGCTACAGGGTCTGCTACCCACCTGCAGGATGGTGGGGATGATGCTATGGGACCCAAGGCAGAAATGGAGCAGAGCAGCGTGTCCTATGTGGACCCAGCCCTGGAAGTGAGATTGGCCATGACATCATCAGCCCTCAGCTCACAGTGCCACCACAGAGCCTGGGATTTGTTGGTGGGTGTTCCCAGGAGCCCCTGGAGCCAGATATGCCAGGGCAGGGGCACCCAGAAGGGATGGCAGCAGGGCAGCTTTCCCACCAAAGCAGGTGTGGTGGTCACCCCATGGCCAACCCAACAATTCCAGGAGCAGAGCATCCCCTCGCTCTCCCGTCACTGCCTGTCAGATTGTTGTTGCAGATCCGGAGGAGGCCATGGGGATGAGCAGAGTTGGAGCAACTCTGCTCTAAAGGCTGAAGGAGCTGGGGGTGTTCTGCCTGGAGGAGGGAAGGCTCCAGGGAGATCTCATGGCATCCTGTGGGAAAGCTGCCTGAGGGTGACCATCACATCGAAGTGCTAAGCAAGGAGATTCAGATTCATTGGAGATTCACCCTTAAATGGCTTTATGATGTTTGCTTCTCACTCATCTGACCATTTCATAGCAGAAACAGGGCACCTCTGCAGTGCAGCTCTAGAAACGATAATCCTATCAAAGCACGCTGTTATTTCATAGTGGACTTTCCTAAGCCAAAATATCCATAAACAACCTAAAAGTCGCGGATAATTTCAGCTGTACAATCCTCCTGAATAGCTTGGGTATTCTCCGAAAGCAGCTGAAAACCAATTTTAACAAAGATCCTTCATTTGATTTGGCAGAAAAACAAAATCAGGGACCTTAAAACAAAATTTTGTCCTTCTTTTTAATTTTCTGCAGAAAGCAAAGAAGGATCGTCCAAAAGCCATTGAATGCAGTAAGTTAAGGTTCTGCTTCAACAGGCTGAAGACACCTAATGTGAAATGAAAACTAATTCTTAGATGCCCTGCAAGCCAGCTGTTTGAAATGGGGGCAGCAACTGGGTGTGCCTAGTCTCTGCCACATTAGGCATTGCTGCAGCTTTAGGTGAGGAATCGGTTCAATTGAGGTCTCCCTAAGACAAGAGGGAGAATGTGCATCCTAATAGTAAGAGAGCCTCAGTTACATGCGTGCCAGCTGCTGCTGGACCGTGTGCTGACCGTGAATCATTGCTTTGAGCTCGGAAGGAAAGCCAGTTCCTTGCAGAGCAATTCAGGAAGCAGATGATGGATCTGTTAGGACAAGCCTCTCCTCTTCCTCAGCCAGGAGAAATAGCACAGCCAGAGAGCAGGTTTTGTACACTGCGTGCAAGCACCAACACGTGGGGTGCAATGCTTGAGTATTTAGGACCTATTTAAAAGAAAAAGAAACAACAGAATGATTCTAAGATGCTAAAGCTAGAGCTGGGCTTTCAGGCAATATGCAAACTGGATGATACTTAGAGAGAGTGAGCATGAAATTACAAGCACTCATTTATTAACTGAAACTGGATGAGAAAATTCTAGCCCAACACCAAAAAAAAAAGTCTGCATGACTTCTGGAAAAACACAGGACCCTGAGGACAAAGATACAGGCATAACCAGCATTAAAAAGATGGCCAGTTTGTAATGGCTGTCTCAGTATCCATTCTTTCACACAGCTTTGAGCTCCAGAAAGCTTTGCTCATTCTGCTTCCATAACTGACAAGGTATTATTTGCTTTCCAGAGTGTCTCTTGCTTTCTTTGGCATTTGCAAAGGAAAGCCAACTGACTTGAAATTGCAATTAATTGGTAGCTAGTCATATTATCTTGAAATTGCTTCACTGTTGCTATAATTTGCTTCCTGTCTTTGTGAAGGGGTTGACACGGCCACATTGTGCTGTTTTTATTTGCCTGTAAGTAATAGCATCTGCTCCTTTGCCCCTCGTGAGAAAGCAGCTGCACAAGGTTAGCTGAGCTGAGCCCTGCAAGCCCAGGCACTCATCAGAAATGTTATTCATGAGTACCAGTCATTGAGTTACGTGTGCTAATTGAGTGGTGAGCTAGGACTGGGAAGGGCAGCCCAAGGAAGAGCCTGGAGCCAGACTTTGGCCAAGGCAATGGCAGGAATCACAGAAATATTTAGGTTGTAAAAGACCCTTAAGATCACCGAGTCACAACAACAGAACAAGGGGAAATGGTTTTAAGTTGAGGGAGAGGAGATTTAGGTTAAATGTCAGGGGAAAGTTCTTTACTTTGAGAGTGGTGAGGTACTGGAACAG
>JAOWBP010062272.1:0-20251 GCA_028571105.1 Tragopan temminckii
ATTGAAGAGCTGACTAGCAGTGGGGAAGGTTCTCTTTCTGGAGATCTCTCCTTTGGAGTTTTACAGCGAGCCCAGGACAAGGGTAAATGCTCTGTCTATTCTTTCTTTGGTGTAATAACCTGCTTTGCCAAACTCTCTTACATTTCATAATTATAACATCTGTATATTCATTGATTATACACCGTTTGAAGGAAATTTCTTAAAAACAAACAAACCAACCACCCAAGAGTTCAGTCCACCTGGTTTACATTGTTTTCTAGTGTAAAAATTTTCAAAAGTGTAGAAATTCAACCAGCTCCAGTTTAGAGTGTCTTTAAAGCATGAGAAATGATTATTAAGTTAAAAGTAAAGGTGTTTTTTTCGTTTTTAACTCATATGAAGTAGTGTGAGACAGAACCTGGAGGCTTCAGTTAGTTGGTAATGTAGTTTTTAACTATCAGAAGCTGTGCTTTAGTAAGAAGTTGCTACAGCCTTTATGTTCCACTGAATGAATGCTTTTAGCAGCCTTCTTCGTGGTTTCTTAGCAGCATTCAAGTAGTATTTGGAAGCAGTACATGAAATGAAATACTGATTCTGTATTTGTTACTTAGGGATATTGCTGAGATGTAACAGGTACTGTTAAGTACACAGAAGTTACTCTTTCTGTGCTGTGTTATCTATGGCTATAGGGTACTGTACTTTTTTTTGGTGTTTTTTTCCCCCAGTATGTTTCTCTGTGTCATTCGCTTGCCTGCCTCTTGTAGTGGTGTGGCACTGCTTACTGTTAATCTGCTTTACTTTAACATCTTTTATGATGGTTTTCTTCATCTTGCTAGATGCTTAGGAATTAATATCTCATAATGATCTGAAGTTTGCTACTTTAAACATAGAATTTTTAAACAGGAGACTTGGCAATAGATGTACTGTAGCTGTTCTTAATGTTTAATGCTGTGTTATGAAAGCATATTTTTTCTTAGCTTATACTATTTTGAAACATTGCTTGATATATAGAATGAGAAAAGTGTGCACACTCACTAAGTGATGCATATTGTTGTGTCTGTGAACTCTGTACATTTGTAATGTTAAATTTGCCCAAGTTAATATGTTGAGAAGTAACAAGTTACTTAAGTTAGTTAAATGCCTCTTCCTTGAGGAAAATTACCATAATGGTTACTTTTACTAAAATGCAATTACTGTCATTGTAACAATCAATCACATTTTCTTGCAGAAAGAACTTTCCCCAGTTCTGAATGCATTAAAGTGTAAGATTGCTCTGCTCAGTGCTAAAATGAGCTGCAGAGGCAATGTGCTTTTGGGGAGAATCGAGTGGAAATTCCAGTCATGTGATTGTCTTCAAGGTTTTTCAAAAATGGAATTTCAGCTTTAAAATGAAACAGAGCGCAGTGCCCTGTAAGACATTAGAAGTTCTGAAAAGATTGAAAAACAATTGACAAATGTTTTGTTTCTGTTGAGCATGGCTGAGTTTTTTTTCCCTGACGTGTTTTCCCTCACCTTTCCTTCCCCATTCTGTCCTTCCAGTGTCTTTGTGCTCCTGACTCCTGCACCTCTCCCATTGGCTCCACTGTTACCAAACTAAAATAAGAATTCCAGGGGGAGGGAGAGGGTGATAAAATCTTTGCAAAAAGTAGGGATGAGATAAAGAAACTGAATTTTCCACCAGCTTGACTCCCAGGCTAGCCTGTGAGAGATGAATAAAGAAGTAACTGCTGCTTCTTGACCTCTCATGTTGTGCATAGATGTAAGACAGGCCTTTGGCAAGAACAGGCTGAGATGCTAAAAGGTCCATTGAAAATGCTGGAGTTGCATTGATTTGCTTGTAGTTCTGCTGGTGGGTGCTGCTTCCTCAGACTTGTTAGCTTTCACTGGGGCATATGAGGAACAGTGATAGAGAGAATGGTGTCAGTACTGCTCACTGCATATGTATAATGTATACATATGTATATGATCTGATGGCTCTCATTGTGCCATTTGTCTCCAAAGACACCAAAATCACATTTAATAGCAATGTATAGAAGTACGATGTGGAATGGAAGGTAACAGTGCACACAGTGGTCCTGTAAAGATAGAGATGTGGTTCTGTAATGGTGTTTGGTAGCTGTGTCCTTCATGGCGATGGAGAAAGAGAGCTGGATTGCAGGCTTGCTTTGCTGTGTGTTCTGTTTGTTCTATCATGTTAGCTTGAAAATAAATAAAACATTTTGAAAATCCTAGATGGAAATCACTAAATATGGAGTAGTTGTATTGGCAAATCAAGTGTTGGCACTTGGAAGCCAATTTTAATTTTTTAGCTATTTTTTCCTTATATCTTTGTATAAACCATTACATACAACGTTTGCTATTGCTGTGCAAACGAGTTTGTGTTGTAAAGTAAAGAATATGGCACAGAAATGGGCACTGTTGTCTGGTTGGTCTGCAGACTAGTTATGTACTTAAATTCTCATTGAATCTAAATAGTTATGGTGTTTAGCTTGATGTCCTATAAGGAACACCACTTTTTTTTTTTCCCCAGACAATATTGATTACTGCCTTGTGTAAATTACACACAACTTGAGGAACAATTAATAATCTCTATTGCGATTGAATTTGACCTAAGCTAGAAATGTAGGTGATTTGTTCTAAGGTGGTAGACCTAAAAGGATTTTAATCATTTGATTATCTTTTTAATGTCTTCATGTAGATGCAAAAATACCATAATTAAAAAACAACTGCTAAAATATGCACTGTGAATGTTTCCACGCTTTGAGATTCATGTTAATGTGTGACCCTACTGTGGTAAATGTGTGCATTATGCTAAACGTATCCATTTCATGCATCCCTTTATTTTCTTGGTTTTGGGTTAAGTTTATTTTGCACAGAACGTGACAGAGATTTCAGTAAGTGTATACTCCTGTTGATAACATGCATATCTAGGTCATTTATTGCTTAAAATATGAATGCTATTTTCATTTTGCTGTTTGCAATTAGGTAAATAATTACTGCGAGACTGTTTTCAATATTTATTTCAGCACGAGCTTTCCAAGCTCCGTTCAGTACAAGAGATGGGTTATACTATCTGATTTAACTTGCAGTATTTTCTTGAAAGCTCAGTAGTGGTTTGATACTTCTGTATAAAAATCTATATCTCAGTTTTGGTGTTTTTTTTTTTTTTGTTTGAAAACAATGTTCTGCCTGATACTGTAGGGGCCTTAGGTGGGTTTCAGAGAGATCAGTTGGCCAAGTAACACCTTTTGCCAAACTTACCTGGTACTGGAACTCTCAATTGGACTCGGTATTATGGATGATAGGATAATATGAAGTACTGTAAAATTTGATTAAAAGTCAAACTTGACCGATCTAACATAGATTTGTTCTCAGATGTTCTCAATACTGCTTGTAAGATTAACCTAAAAGGTGCAGAAGTGAAAACTGAGGTTGGAAAAGAGGCTCGGGGGGTTCTCCTCATTACATAGAGATGGGGCTGGAGCAGGCATCTGCATCTTCATTGTTCAGAAAATAACAGAAAGAAGAGTTTAAATTTTATTTAAACAATGATGAGAAGAGATGTATGTATTTACTGCTCATATAGAATAGTTGTGATTGTTCATTTCAGTAACGTGCACGTATATTGAACGTGTGCAAACTGGCTGATCTGATTGCAGCCAATAATCAGATTAATAAAAAAGCAGCAATGCATGCCATTCTCAAATCAGGGGCTGAAAGTGAAGAACTTCTCAAGGCTGGCTGAGCGAGCTGTTCTCCCTTTGGTGTAAATTGTCATATAAATGGTAAAGCGAGTTACAAAAAGTGAATAGCAGGCATTAGAAATTCTTTTGCCTGCCCAGAAAGGCTTGTTCACTAGATTACATATACTCTTGTCTGTATGCTCTTGTTTATCAAATTATTCTCTGCTTTGAATATCTTTTTTTTTTTTTTTTTGCAGTTCCATTAATCTTTTTTGGATTAGTATATAGCATTCTGGGGTAATTACCTATTAATAACTTTTGACAACTTGTCCTATTAGTATCACCTTTTAATTGTTTCGATCTTGCAGTATATTCCTAGAATAGGCCATTATTTCAGTGATATAATCATAGAAATAATTGTATTGTACTTATGTTAGAAAAATGGAGATCTAATAGGAATGATGTTCTAATTAGAATTCAGAAGACTGGTTGGCACGCAGTTGATTTTGTTGGCTCCCAGCCTAATCTCGTTACATTGTTTTTAACTATGAAGAGAGTGGGTTTAAAGATCTCCAGCCCTGCAAATGAGATGAGGGAGTTGTAAAGAGCTTAAAGAATCAAAAAAGTGTAACTCCTTCAAAACAAATCGCGCAATAAATGTGATATTTAAAATTTGTGCCCAAGTATCCTTTAACATGACGTGAACGCTTAAAAAATATAATTCAAATATTCAGTATGGTTAAATGGAAAGTGTCAGTGTCTCATTGTACTGGTTGTAGTACTACTCTAATTGTAAACTGACTTGAGTTTAAGTAGTGTGTGGGTGTAAAACAATATGGTGCAGTTTTCGTTTTAGAGCTGTAATAGTATTTTAAGTACTAAAGAATCAGTAAATATTTACAAATAGATGTCATATTCACGTTAAGTCTGTAGCTCTTCTGTGTGAGGCTGTTTATAGCATTAGCTTCCATGTGTTCCAAGACATTTATTTCAAACTCTTCTGGTGTGGTTAACTGCTGACATAGGTGGTTTTTTTTAATGGTAAGAAACAACTTGCATAACAGCTTTTCCTTCCATGACCATCTGACCATACCTGCATTATTCAGATTTAATTGCATTATCTGGCTAAATGCAACTGCTGCATGCATCTGATAAAACTAGACATGAGTATGTGAAATTCCATCAATATTAACGTAAATATTCTATTATAGGTTCTTGCAAAGTGAACCTATTGTGCTGTGTTTGCAGTCTTTGATGTAGACAAAGAAAATAAGTTGTCTTTCGTTGAAAGAATCAACAAATGCAATTGATTGCCTTGGTGGTGGCTAACTGTCTTACTGTGAGCTCTTTGGCCTTTTACTGTAGGGCCTCTGTTTTCCAAGTTATTAGGCACTCCCATATGTTGGTACAGCATCGCATTCTCTAAGAATTTTTTCATAAAGTTACTCCACCTTTAAAAGCTCATTCATCTGAATTCCTTTAGGTCTTCTGATGCAGTTTTCATTTTATGCTGATTCTTTGATTCTGTACAGTACTATTGCCAGTTCATTGAACTGTTTAAATTTGACTTGTAACCACACAAAATCACCTTATCATAATTTCTAAATTTGCATATTTCTCTATAGCATTTCCTTCTATCTGTCTTTGCTGGAATAATAAACGTTTTTTGATATGTTTATCTACAGCAGAGTGCATAGATCTTTGCCCTTGGATGGGGATGCATCTTTCAAGGAATTCCCTGTAGAAATGGATCCAATACATCATAGTGAGATACCATGAGGAGTGAACATGTAGATGGAGAAAAACTAGTCAATGAAATCATTCTTGAGACCATTAATGAAGGCCTGTTAAGGGGCATTCTGATTTCATACCCAATCACTTCCAACCAGGTAACACTGGAAAGTAAGCCAGGCAGGGTAAAAATAGTTTGAGTGTTGCAATGCTATGACTACTAGGTTATTCTCTCAAACGAAGCTGAGTTGCTTCAGCTCCTAAAATCTTGAACTAACTTTTAGGTTTCTTCTAGTGTTTAAGTGCTCTTCATTGCTTAGTGCAGCTTGGTGCAAGTTATTTTTCAAGTCGCTTGCAAATTTGACAACCAGGGGCTGTTTTGTGTTGAACAAACTGCCTTTTACTTAGGCAGTGTCTCGCACTGTTCTTGTTATCTGAGAAGACTGCATTCTGCATGATATCTGTTTGTTCGTGCTGTTATCAGTGATATGTACAGGACTTACATACCCTTTTCTCTATCAAAATACAGATCTTATTCTCTGCCTGCCTTTTTACCTTTTCCTTCTGTCACTCCTACAGTTTATTTTAAACTTTAATTTATACCAAGCTTCTGCTTTCTCTATCAATATCACATCATTATTCTTATCTGATTCTCCTGATAATTTGTTTGCACTGGAATTCTTGGCAGTGAACTAAGAATTTCATTGTCTACCTACTCTCTTTTCTCTTGGAGAGTATAATAGAGTGGGTGGGTGAAGCCTCATGGTAATATTTTTATATTTGAAATGTAGCCACACTTTATGTGCTCCTACACGTTGTGCTGCTTATAGATAATGAAACAAGTCTCATCTTGTGGTCTACTGCTTTTCTATTTTTTACTTTTTTGTGCTAATTCTACTCATTTAATCTCAAACACTCAAATTAATGCTGCTTCTCTTTTCTTCCCCTTGCTCTGTGGTATTACTCAGGAAAGGACTATTAGGGACTGTTATCAATAACTGGGAAAGCGCAGCAATAACCCTTCCAAGAAATGAGAAAGAGGGTCATGAAATTAATAGGACAGTGCCACAGATGTAATCATCTCACAGTATCCAGTTGAATTAATATGCATGGAGAGTGCATCCCTCAGAAACACCACGATTCCCTCTTCTGCGCTCAACACGTTCTGATATCTGGTGACACAACTCAGCTTTTTTTCTCCTTCCCTACCATTCTGGAGGCTTCTGGGGACCTCAGAGTTCCTGCAGTGTTTCCTATAATAAAGGCAGGAGTACAACTGTAACTCGTTAAAAGTAGATGGTATTTTGAGGAAGAGAAAATTCAGAGCATCTGCTGAACAAGTACCATTAAATATTATGTTATTTTTTATGTAGTGCATCTTTACAAGCAATCTGAAGTAAATAATGACTGCATATAAAGGAAGTAAATAGAACGCAGTTTATAAATATGTTATCATTAGAATGGATGATTTTTATTGTTTCTTTTAGATGAAAAAAACATTTATTTATTTGAAAGGTGCATAGTGTAGCATAAAAAAGAACTTTTCTCGTGACAGATCTTTCTTGTACACATCCATCATCTCCTGCATAAAGGATCATTTGCTCTCAAGTGAGATTTCTGTTTTGAATTAAGTTTACCTTATTTTTTTTGCAGATATTCTTTTAACTTCTTTTTTTTGGTTGCATAAATTTTAAAGTAAACTTGGAGTGCTCTGATAATATTTAAGGATTCAACTTTACTTGAATTTAACAGAAACAGCAGCAAGAAACCCAAATATTTTGCTAATTGTTCTCAGCACCTGATGTAAGAGCTAACATTTTGTTTCAAATAAATCCTGAAAAATTGAGTTTTACAACTCTAACTTATGTGGTGCTTTATTATGAAGGTTCAGTTATGTACTCAAAGACATTCATTGCAATCCAAACAAAATACAGATAACAGTTTCTTACGTTTGGCTTAGTTATTTTCAATGTCTGCCTAAAATTAATTGATTGAGTTAATAGTATACTCAAGGAAAACTGCAGTTCTGAAGTATGCAGTTCTTAGTTTTTATACAGAAATAGTTTGAATTCTCTTTGCCAGATATTTGCAGTCTTTCAGATGCATTACTACTTGTTTTTTGAGGGCTAGGCTAGAGAAGATTTTGATATTTATGTTAATTCATTTAAATTCCTTTTATTATAATTGCAAATGAATAAAAATTTTAAGTATTTTAACTAATTTGAATGTTTAACTGACTATATATACTGTCTTTTAGACTTGTTAAGTCCTTAATAGTGTTTTTTATGACTATGGAAATAAATTCCTTTATTTCTGTCTGAATGTAGTTGCACTTCTAGCATGTGCTGGTGAGATCAGTTCAGTGTAGTTGGTTGAAATTTGATGGCCTCCTCTAAAGAATGTTAAGTAGATGCAATAGTAGCTATTTTTTGCTTTAAATATTAGGATATTGCTTAATAAAGAAACAGTATGCTCTTCCTAGATGTGGAGTAATGACATGGGTGGCAGTTCAGCCTTTTGCAGATAAAACCAAACACTTGCTTTCTTAAACCACTTTACCATTAATTCCATCACCTTACTATGTTCCTGCTCTGTCCTAGATCCGTGCTCACATTGCTGACCAAATCTTTTTCTATCACATCCAAAGTCTTATCAGTTATAGATGATGTGTTGAACATCAGCTACTCTGTTGAGCAGTTGGAGTAGTTTTCTGCTAGGAAGCATCTTCAAAATGGAAAAAATATATATTTATAAAGTGATGAGTGTGTTTCTACCTTGAACTGTAGAGCTGGCATAATAACACTATTCACCTCAGCTCAGTTTCTGCCTCCTCTCTGAGCATGTTCCTAAGATAGATGTGTTAGCAGGTTTATTTTAGAACACCCGCCTCTTCTTTCACAGAGGCCCTAAAACATATAATCAGACAGTAATGGTTTCTGAAGACTATAGGTCTGATTTGGGTTGGCTTGTCATGAGCCAGTCAGAGGATTTCTGTAGCATTAGTAATCAGCTAATGGAACAGAAAGCATATGAAGGTGTTCAGTATTTGAAGCTTTCGAAGAGTGTTATCCAATACCAAGCTAATTGTTTTTCAGAGGAATATTTCTGATGACTGGTTTCTCAAAGGAAGATGGCAATCCTTTCTGACTTCACTATGTTTATTTGTTCTTAATAAACTATTCTGCCAACAAAATGTCATTAACAACCTAAAAAGTTGGAATTAATTACAGGGTGTGAAAATATACCCTGTTGACTGTTTTTGTAGAAAGCAGCTTTACACCATTGCAGGTTTTGATACTAGTCTTGTTCTCATCCACCTTTTCAGGCTTGCTGGTATGTTTTTAAAAGCCAAAATCTGTTACTTTATTTCATCCTACAGAAATAAAATAACTTAAATATTCTTACTGCATACCAACAAATCTCCATATTATTATTAGTCTGTAGGCAAGGCCAATGTCAAAAAGTCTGGAGGAATTAATTAAAACCAAATCAGGTGCCTTCAACAGGTTCTCAGGATAACAAGGTGATGACTAAAAAGAAATACCTGTCTTACAGTGAATTCCTTACAGTAGGGAATTCAGATGGATAAATAGTAAATCAAACTCTACTTCATTTTCTTTTATTTCTGTTGAAGCAGCAAAGATGTACAGTTGTGTCCAGATGTATCATTCTAGCTGCAACTGGGACTTCTTATGAGATACTTCCATGCTTCATCCCTCCATTTGTGCCAGAAGCTAAGAAAAGCTGCTGACAAAACTGCATGTATAGTAATTTCTTAATCCAGGTCTCTTAAAATGACTGAGTTAAATTTAAGTGAACTATTAATATGCGGTGTACTATTTGGTAGGATGAGTCTGTTTGATACAGGTGGATCAGGAACATTTGCCTGCGTGGTTCTGTAAGTGTTTAGAGAGGATTGCTGCAGTACAAACCTTTGCTGGGGAAAGATGGTTTTGAGGATTCCTCTAGCCAGAAACAGTGATCTTTTAACTCAGCTGCATCCAAAATATATCTTCTTATAGGCTTTGTGCAATTTGTGCAATTGGTCTTAATTCAGACTCCAGTTCGGCTTCTTGAACGATTTTGTGCTGAATTTGCAGTGCTGTGGGCTGTGAGCAGGCCACGTTCTGGCAGAAAGTCATTCTGCCTTGACAACTGCCACGTGCAGATTCCATGGTAAAGCAGACAGTATAGTCTTAATGGATAGAGAGTCTGCCATGATACTCTGCTACTCTACAGTGCCAAGTTGAGCTACCCAGATCAATGTTAAAGCCCTCTCCAGAAATGAAAGCAGCATAGCTGCATTAGGATTATTTTGTTCTTTGTGAATCAACTTGTGTTACACTGAAGCAGCTGTACTACACTGAAGACTTGCCCTGATACCTGTGCATGGCAATGTTCTTTCGCATATAACAATGCAGCCTCATTCAGTGCTTGTATATCTGAGTTGCGTTGCATTGTGCAGAGCAGATGGAGCTATAGAAGACAGACACTTTCGTCTTTGCTGTCACTGGTCAGTACTGTGTGACAGGAGCCTGTGTGAAACACAGCACCCTGAACTCAGTGTCTGATACCAGTTATCTTCACTTTCCTTTCCGTGTCAAACAATATGCTGAGTACTGGAATGATGCAGAATTTTGGATGTTTATAACTTGTTTATCAAATAAATTAACTTGCAGTTTTCAGTTTCCCTTATTTCCCCGCTGTTCTCTACAGAGATGCTGGTATCACTGGAGTCAGGAGGCAGTAAATCCATTTGTTCTGCTGTTTCCTGGGGCACAGCTGTTTCGGCTTGCTGTGGTTTTTTGCCTGTCTGAGATCTTCTTAGGCACAATGGCTGATTTACTGCCCCATATGCTCTCTGTTATTTCTCCACGGTGTGTATCTACCCAGAGCAACAACCTTATACTGCTGAGGTTTTACCTGTGTTTTCTCTAATTACAGACGTGGGCAGCATCATTTTCATCCAGTCTCACTGTGATTGATAGGTAGAAGCAGTCTTTTTGTTACTCTTAGTTGCTCTGCTCCTCTGTGGTGGAGGTAAGGGTTGTCATTCTGCTCTACTTGGGTGCTCTGAGAGGACTAGAGATGAAAATTGTGGGGCAGCCAGAACAATATTTTTATTTTCACTGTCATATAATAGGAAATCTAGTTGGTAGCTATGAAGTAATCATCAGCTTCCAATCCCAACGTTCTAGTGCTGATTTGGGGCTAAGGGGAAAGTTTTATGAGAAGACAGACTCCTTCAAATTTCAAGTTTAAATTCTTCAAACAGGTCAGGAGAAAATATGCTCTGTTCAAAATTGGTGGTGTTTTTTTGTTTTGTTTTAAGGCAGTGACCCATGGTCTAAAATGTTGATGTGAGAAATCATTGGACCAATATATCATGTGTAAGTGATAAAGTACTGTTATTCACTTCTAAGTGCTCATTTCTCTCCGTATTTATGAATAAGAGAAATCATTTAACAGTGGCTGCAAGTTGTTTTTGTACTGCAGCTGTGATTTTTAACTGCAGCAAACCAACCAATGGTCTGTGTAAAGCAGCACTGTGATCTTACAGAGGTCAGGCAGTAACTTTAGAACGTGCAGTGAGGAGATGCAGTGATCGAAATTAAGGAACAACTGCTCTGTGAAGAGAGATGGAATTGTATAGATTTTTCTGCTTTGAAAAGAGAGTGCTAACTGGAGAGTTATGAAGGGGGCATATGAATTCATGGATAGCATGGGAAATGTGCACGGGACATAATTTTATATCACTTTTCACAAGACAAGAAATAGTATATGAATATGAAGCGCTCTTAAGTAATACAGAATTAAATTTGGGGATTTTCTGCTGTAGGAGACTGCAGAGGCCAAAAGCCCAAATAGGTGTTTAGCTCATCCTCAGCGGCTGTTGAGGAGAAACAGAGGAGAAAAAAACACATACAAAGCAACAGGTCAGGGTACAAAGTCCTGTTCAGGAAGATCCCGACTGCAGGACGGAGGGCTGATAGGGGCCTTGATGGTGCTCAGATAACACGTTCAATGAAAGTTATTCAGAACCACATTGTGTTTGTATACAAACTGTGTTGTCCTTCAGGGACGTAATCATGTTAAGGTTAATCTTTGTTTGCATCACTGCTACAGCTGCACTGCAGAATTATCTCTTTGGCTGTTCCCTTTACGGTTAGGCACAGTCCTGTGATGAGCCTCCTCACAGCAGCTCACGCATCCCATGTTTGTGTTCTCTGTAGTACAGCACTTCCCTTGGCTTTCTGTGACACCAGTCATGGAGAACCCTGCTTGATTGAATTGGCCAACAGGTTGAATAGTTTGCTATAGCTGTAGTGAAATCTACACTTAAACAGTGCTGCTACAGCCCTGTTTCCAAAAATAACAAAGGTAACAGGTGTAAGTAGATAGAGGACGTATAGCCAAACACTGGACAGTCATGCTTTGTTTTTTCAATAAGTAGAAGTGTTTTCATGCATGTAATCAATGTCAGTACTTGGAACACTAGTGATACTACGAATGATTTGTACAGCACTTTTCATCCCAAGAGTTTTTCCTGTTGTGCAAACTATGCATCACGGTGCTACTGTTGAAATGCAGCCATCTTTGGTGCTGAGAGCAGCAACAAGTACACAAAAAAGTACATAGAAGTACACGAGTTGAGAACTGAGGTTTGGCAGTACTTGGAATTATTGGGGTAGTTTCTGGAGAGGTGTATTAATGCTCAGGTCTGCTATTGCTTAGTCAGTGAGGACTTAGTAAGGCATAAACTCTTTAGAACTCTGGATTACTAATTCAAGGATATTATGCCTAAGAATCATATGATGCTTACCAGTATTTTTTAGTTGTGCAAAATTTAGTATTTTTATATTTTTAATGGTTCCTCTGTTGCTGAGATTTGTGTTCTTCATTGATTAATCTCTTGTGATGTGTTTGTCACAGCAGTCTTGTAGGTTAGGGGTGGTGGCTGAACTCGTGGTTGGCTGTGTTGATATACAGCCCACAAAATCTATCACATGTATTTCACAAGACCACTCAATTTTTTTGATATTTAAAAATGATGAAAGCATGGTGCCTCAAGAAATCCTATAATCAGATTAAAAAGCCTGAGTTTTTGATGCGTCCTTAGGCTCAAGCTACAGCTTTTGCTGTGAAGCCTAACTAATTGAGGCTGCTGGTTTTTTGGCTTTTTTTAGTAGAGTTATGTGAAGTGGTTACCCTGACTAAAAATATCCTTTCTTTGCTTCTAGCAAGAAATTGTTGCATTATTCTAGAAACATGAAGGAAGTTCCTAATCCTGTAGGTAGGAATAGCGGTCCACTGTCTTTCTCATGGGGTCTGAAAATGGGAAGTTGCCTTTGTTTGTGGAGAGCAGATTCCAGGAGCTGCCCCAAGAACACTGCTACCAGCAGAACTGTAGGACATTCTGCTGTTTCCAACCAAGTATTTTTTGGCTGCTGCATCTACCCAAATACTCTGTTCTACTGATAGAGTTTTGAGCTAACAGGTGGGAGGCATTTAAGCCCTACTAAATGTCTGTTTTTTTCACTCTTAAACAATTCAGAGTAAGAGCTGTTACCTCTGTCTGTGGTGCACGCTTGTTAGCTTGTGGCTTGTGGACAAGCAGTACTTTACTAAGCAGGGTGAGAGACTTCAGTCCTCTAGACACACTAATGATTTGACAACGTGGACTGCCATACCTATGAAATAGTTTATCAGGATTTGTCGAATTTCAAATTATTTAACTTAAAAACCAGAAAAGTTCTATCAGGGTCTCACAGCAGACCATGCTGCTCTGTACCTTTTCCACCCCACTGTTGACACAGGCATGTCAGTGAAGGCAAACAAAGCTACGTGGTGAGCGTGGCTCAGGACATTTCCTGTGTATCCATTACCAAGGTTGGTGTGTGTGTTTGTTTGTTTTCTCTGAGCAGTTTACATTGGGGAAAAAAGATAACTTTGCAAATACAAACCTTCATTTTACATCAAATTCTCTCAAAATTAGGGTTTGCATATTTAAGGAGAAAGTGCTTTTTGTTGTGACATCTCTTATAATGTGTTGAATGAGTAGCATTACTTGCCTTTAGATTTCTGAAATGTGTAAAGTCTGGCAATTTTAATATAATAATAATAAAAATTCGACTTGTGACCATGTAGCTGTGAATATTTTGGGAGGTGTCCAATTACAAAACAGGACGAACTTCTGCCATATGGTCCCTGTTCTGTAACTGATAGTGTCTATAAGCTGTTGGTAGTATGGGAAACACAAATCTATGTTGGGAAACAAACCAGAAAAGTGATGGGTTGCTAGAAGCAGAGTTCTCCAAGACCCTGGTGGTCTATCACTTTCCTACATTTCTCACACAGAACTCTAGACCACAATACCAGCAGTTTCCTTTGTGTAGTACGAAAATACCATTAACCTTCAGGCCAAGAAGTCCCCGTACTCTGAACTATCCCAGCATCACCAGCTGGCGTTTTCCTGGGGGCAGCGCAGATTGAAGTGGGCTTTAAGTCGGAATTAGAAGAACATGAAGCTTTTGGTTTGCAAGGTAGGGAAAAAAGTGTGAAGGCATTTATGTATGTAGCTGGGGAGCAGAATCTGTTGCCAATGGAGTACAGAAATCGAGCGTAGGAGGAGGAATATGAAATAATTAAAATGTAGGTGTTGTTCCCTTGCGTTCTTGAGTACTCGTATAAATGTGAGAGACTGGCTGGAAAACTTTGCTGTCATTCCAAAGTTAAGCTTTCTATTTATTTTTTATTTTTTATTTTTTGGGTGACCGGTACCTTTGAGTAGAACTTGAGAGAGGTAATATGACAATCAAATCAATACCTTGCTGTGGCTGTGCTGGTCAGGTCTCCAGCTTGAAAGGAGCTGCTGAGTGAGGGCGTAGACCCACATTCTACGTGCCTCCCTAGGGCCTGGATGTAGAAGGAATGAAAGATAGGCCATGTGCTTTGGTCCTCTGAGTGTGAGGGTGATACATACTTGGTGCAGCTGGCATATAGAATGCATGAGTGAGTTCTGCAGGAGGAGATAGATGTGATTAATCATTTCCAAACTCCGTACCTGTGAGCTAAACCAAGCCCAGCTGAAGGTACAATTCGCAGAGTACTTAAAATACTTTTTTGTTACAAGATATAGTACTTCAGTGGAAAATTTTGGCTAATGATATTTTTAAGACATGTCTGTGTGCATATATGAGGGAGACTGGGGAACTCCGAACACAACTACTGCTTTGCATTTCTTTTTTCAAATCCTTTTGTGCTTTCGCTGCAATGAATTCCAGATGAGATTGTAGGTAGATAGATGATAATGTCAGCTGTCTGAAACAGGTCCTGAATGAATCCTTTTATTTGCTTACCGTGATACAGATTCACTTCAAAAGCAGTGTGGCCGTTTTTAAAGAACAGTGTTTCCCTTTAGACAGCTAACCAATCTTCCTTGCATAGCTGAGGCCAAAATAGTCCTAATATTCTCTTTACTGCTACTACAGTATCTCTTAAAATGAAGGATGAGATCATAGCAACATTTTGGTTATTGGTTCAGTTTCCTATTTCTTTCTCGAGCTTTTTTAAGCTCATACTGTCCTTACAGAGTGACCTCCTGGTGTACCATGTGTAATCATGTGACCAGTTGTTTACTGTGCTTTGCTGTGTCCTCGTTTGAGTCATTTTGATAACCTAAGACAACATTTTTAGCTTCGTGTTATATCAAGGAATTCAGCTGTGATTTGCTCACGTGCTCAGGAGGAATGCAGTACTGGGATGAAAATGAAATGTGACAGAAAGAACTTCAGAATTGGGTTTTATATTTGACCATTAACTAATAAACTGATGCCAATAGAGTTCTTTTTCCTTGTTGTGCTCTAAGTGTGCTGTGTTTCAGTTAAGAGAGCTTTCAGTGGAGTTATACTGGCAGGTCCCAGTGAGGAGCTAGTGGAAGAAATTTCTGCACGATGACCGATGCCTCCTGGTATTAAATACAGTGCTTAATAGTATGTTCATTGCCTGATAGTATTTTATTTTGTACTATAAATCAACTTGTTTAATATTTATTATCCCACATCATTACAGTGTGCTTCTTTGCATGGGGAATATAAGGTGCATTTTGCTGCGTTCACTGGCATGAGAGTTCCAGCTGATTTTTCATGTTCTTGAGTTGCAGATGCCTGAGTGTCATGAGATCTTTCGTTAAAAAAATATAGCATACTGTTCCTATGCCAGATATTCTTCTGGAAAGCTATTTTTGCTCCTACCCCCCAATAGTAACAAGAAAATGCTGCACTATGAGTTATTTTTAGGTGGATGGAAATAGCATCCAGATTATTTCAAGCCAGTGATGTATAAAATCTTAGTAAGAAAAGATGTACAACTTTTTTATTGCTTGTTTTCTCTCATTTATTCGTTCTTAATGTTTAGAAAGGTGTCGTGTGAGTGAAAGTCATTGATCAAGATGATTTGTAAGCATGGTGCATTCTCACGTATCAAAATATGATGTAAATGAAGATGACTTTTATTCTCCTCTTGGATGCTGTGATTAAACAAAGCAACAAATCTCATCCTTGGCTCTTACAAGGTGTGATGTGTTACAACAGTCCAGGGCTCAAAAATTGGCATAATCAATCCAACAGAGTAATATTTTCATTTCATTAACGGAAGGAAATGAGGATGGTTGAACTTAATGAGAGCAATGAAGATTTCTCTGTTCACTTGATAAGTTTGAGAGGTACGTGAAATATGACATCAAAGCAAGCTTTATAGATGATGGCAGGTCAGAATTTGTAGGATGTCACAGCTCTTAAATAAATGGGGCTGAATTTGCTACTGCATTGTAACATCACCTTTCCTAACATACAGTTGCAGTAGTTGTGGTGCATATGGTAGATGAGAACTTAATTCCAGTGTTAGCACTATTTATTTGCTTTTGTAACACCATAAATAGGTATAAACAATTAACACAAGATGATTTGCTAAAATTTAATTAAATCCTCTGTGTACTTCCACTGTTACAGTCAGCTCATGACTTTAAAGATGCAGGATTTGTACCATGTGTGTCAGTGGTAGTTGAGAATTCCATGGATAACATCTTAAATGTAGTTACACTGCATATTTCACTTTTTACAGTGATAATCTTCAAAGGAGGTTTTTGCTAGGTGCTGTTATGCTCTTCATTTCAAGAGCAGATACTCCTAAAAACATTTTAAAAAATGGTTAACTGCCTTTAGTAATGTTTTCTTGTGAGTTTTAATTCATTTTATAGATTCTTTTTATCTGAAATTGCCTTAGCTCCCTATTCTATGGACAGAATTAATTACTTCTATAATAACCAGTGAAATGCTTTTTGGAATTGCTCTACATGCGAGGTACAGGAAAGAATCTGTCCTAAGCTCTACGTTCAGAAGTTAACTTCTAAAATAGCAGACTGTTTATGCGATGGATAACATTTTTTTCTTACCAAACTGTATCTAATCAAATCCTTACAGAGCAATGCCATGCATTCAATGCATGTCCCATAATTCTCTTTGGAGACAGTGCACAGCTGCTGCAGTTAGTATTAGCTGCTTCTTATGGCTTGGTATTTTCTTTCAATAAAAATCACAGATGGCGGGGTGTCTTTCACACCGTGATTGTAAATATGAGCCTGGGTCAGGTGAAGAGGTGATGTAAGTACATGTAATTCTACTTTAAGTATAGAAATCCCACATTGAGTTCAATTACTGTCTGTTTTTTTCTGTAGTCCCTGAATGTCCAGACTCGATCCAATGACAGTAGTGACATGAAACATAAACTGTTGGTGTCCTTTATCTATTAGAAATAACGGAGCTCCGAAGGGTTTAGCTTCTTGTGAGTTCACCTCTGTGTACGTGTAATTGTTACCACTTGTTCCTTGTCCTTTTAAGTAACAAGCAGGTAAAAACCACCACTTTCCTGCAGTTTGCTTCTGCAGATACCTTGTTTCCCTTCTGCTCCCTCCAACACATCCGTTTTGGGCGAAGGGAGAAACTTGTACATTATTTGCACAGAGCTGATGTCCTATTTTGTAAGAGTTTTCTTGTTGCTAGTTTTAGGGTGAAAGTGCAGTGATATGGAATGCTATCATAGATACCTTGGATTCTAGATTTATTTCTCCGTTGAAAAAGTAATCAGAGTACATCTGTTCTGAAGAGAAGGGTATGATGAAGACTCGAGTCCCACTTAACTCTGGTGTTGGAAGCAAGGTTAGCCATGTCTTTGTGCTTTTGTAGCTGGGGCTACTCACAGAGCGTGTTAGCTTGAGCACAGCCCTCTGAGAGTGCAGGTGTGTTGTTTTAGAGGCCCGTGCTTAAGCTGTGACCATCATTTGGCCACTGTTAGCTTGAAAGACATGTCGTAAGCGGTAAACATGTCCCAGTACAAGACTAAGATCTTGCAGAAGTCTGCTGCAGAACTAACAAGCATTTAAGAGTTTCCATCAGGTTGTACCATGTGTTGCTGTCTAATACCAGCTCAATCTACATCCAAGTTAAGCAGGAGGATATAGAAACAGAATCTCATGGTGACTCAGAGTCAGAGGAATATAGAATAGAGACTGACACAAGCAGAGCCTATTATGGACTGTGATTATTATTAGAATTAGCACTGGTGAATATGAACTTTCTTTCCATCTGGACAGTCTCTCTACTGATTTTTAAAGTTATTTCTGCAGCGTTGGTGAATTTGCAAGCCATAAACGTTTCCTGAGAACGTTTAATTCAGCTGTCAGTATAGGACTATACCTTGTATGTGTTTCCTAGGCTGTTTTCGGGCCATCTTAAGTATGATGTGTGCTGAAGTTTCCATCATTTTTTAAGTAGCTTTCTCGGTTCAAAATACCCTACTTTCAGCAGATTTAATACGTCCTAACTTGAAATTAGTTTCTGATTTGATTATGTATTTCTCCCTTCTTGCTTCTCTATGAGTGAACTCACTGCGCCCATAAAGGCAATGGCGAAACTCCTGTTGAGATAAATACAGCATTTCCAGCACTAATATTTTTACTCCTTAAAAATATGAAGGCAGTCCTTATTTCCCCCTTGTTTATTTGTAATGTCTTAACCTGTGGTGTATATATTTTAGAGTTTTGTTCTCTCTGTTGACCTACCATTTTTTTTATTCTTCCATCAACCTTCTGTCATTGATTTAAATCATTCTGCCAAGGAAAAAGTTCAGCTGAAGTCTCACGTACGGAGGTGCATACCACTTTGGCTTTTTGCTTTTACTGCCAAACTCGGATGCTAACTCACAGAGCTATTCACTGCCACCTTGCTAAAAGTTTCTTTTTTTTTTGTTTTGCCACTGCAAACACATTTCAGATAATTGTCCCTGGTTTTGACTTCTAGCATTTTTCTAAGCTGAAGGTTTCTTCGTACTATTCTGTCAATCTGCCATCTCTCTTGATTACTTAAAAAAAAAAAAAAAAAGTTCTTATCATTCTTTCTTAAAACATCAACATCTTCTGAGGGCTTTTTAATTTGTATTTTTCATGTTGGTTCCTTTTTATTCTGCATCTTACAATAAAAGCTAAATATCTGAACTATTGCCAGTCTTGGTGGAGTAGTTTAGAAGTAACACTCCATTACATTTGATTTTAATGACTGCATTTTGGCTGCTGTTACTGACGCTTTCATTTATTTGCTTTCATTCCGTGTGTGTGTACCCCTGGACTTAAGAAGGATGTGTGGACTGTCAACTTAGAATTGAATGGATGTCCAGGAAACATTGATAGGATGGGCTTTCTCTAATGCTGTATAGAGATTGGAGGCCTTCAACTGTTCGGTGTTGGAAGGCACTTCCATGGCATTCATTTCTACTCGGGAATAAAAAGGTTGTGCGTTCTAGCCATCCAGCTAGCAAGGATGATATGTCTGTGAGATTTTCTCTTAATTTTTGGCATATTTGCTAGTCTGATGTCAAGTAAGGGTGATACCGAGCAGGTTTCCAAATCTACTCACTGCAAATGTCTGCAAGAATGAGAAGATACAAGTGCCCATTTATCAGATGGCTTTTTTTTCCCCAGTAGTGTCTGAGATAGGGAAGGAGTCACCTGCTTATGTCTCTTAGGTGCTTGATGAGCTCAATGGCAGCGTTCTGTACTTTGGATGAGAAGATATACAGCTGTGCACTTCTCAAATATTGTCAGCACGATGATCCGTAACATCTAACAATCTCACCTCGTGTTCTGATTGCATGTAATCTAAATGAGAAAGGAGGTGTAGCTATTTCGATGAGCGTGTGAGAATGCTCAGCAATACAGCTCGAAGTTACAAAAATAGGGTTCGTAAAGCATCTCAGAATTCACACCTCTCTGTAAAGCTGTCAGACATAACAAAGTTCTGGTTCTTCTCTTGCTCCCATTTCCTGGTAAGATTTTGACAGTAATCATCTGTAAATTGAAAGGGCTTCAAAGGGAATAACAAGCATGATTTGAGAGTGGGCTGAGTGGGCACATCTATACTGCTAAAGATGAGGAAGTGAAGCTGCTTTTCCCGTCCCCATATCCAAATGGTGCAAAGATGGTTGTTGTCTCCCTCTGAACAAGGCTGGTCACAGCCATCCCACAGTCTGGGTCTCCTTTGGACAGCACGTGGTAGCACTGTGCCCCAAAGGTACAATCGCTGTTCTGAGGAGGGGGTCGGGGTTCAGTTCCCATTCTGAAAGCGTGCCGTCGCTGCTGCAGTGCACCAGAATGGTCCTTTAATTACAGGCCACTGAAATTACATTTTCTGTATGTGGTATGGAGACATTTAGAGGAGACTGAGCACACGTTTCCAGGACTGTGCAGGCAGACTGCTTGAGTGCAGTGAGCCAGGCTTGAGGTATCATTTTGTTTGCTGATCCTTGCA
>JAOWBP010062272.1:20351-36010 GCA_028571105.1 Tragopan temminckii
TTCCAGGACTGTGCAGGCAGACTGCTTGAGTGCAGTGAGCCAGGCTTGAGGTATCATTTTGTTTGCTGATCCTTGCAACTTGTTTCTGAAGAAAGCCATGCCCAGAGCCGTGGCTTAGGTTTGTCTTGGGGAGGTCTGGCTGGATCGTTTCAAAAGCAGATCTGCAGAGGAACTGAGAAATGTGGACAAACAAGGTGCAATGCTTGGCCTTATACTCTTCAATAAGAACGTGCAGGCATAACTGTAAAGCTAGGTATTAGCTCATCACTGTGTGTTTGAAGAGACAGAAAACTCCTCGTTCCAGCCACTGACCTTTCCTTAGACTGTGAGATGCTGAGGTTAGCTTTTGAAGGCCTTGGCTGAACTTCAGATGGAAGATCATCCTTGTTTCTGTGGATCCCTCTGCAACCGATAGAATCTTTATTTAAAAATCAGCTGATACAGCATTAAGTTTTATTGAATATAATCTCTGGCCTCTTTAGCATAGGTGCTTGATTCCAATTTGCCAATGCCTCTCATATTCTGCAAAATGATTTAGGGCAGAAGGGAGCGAAGGGAAGATACAGTAGCACCCTATCTCATCTGAGGGGGCTGTTGGTGGTATTACCTGAGGAGTTCAGCAACAACATTTGAAAATTCATTTCCCAGTTCAAGGAGGAATAACCAGAATTGTTTGGGCAGTTCTGTGCCCTGGGATATTTGGCTATTGAGTGTTCACTGTATAGGTGCATGAAGTATGATCTACCACCGTTTTTTTGGGGGCTTGTTATTTTTTCAGTGCTATTATGTAGTTCCGTCATTTTTTAATCAAAAGTTAGTGGTCATATCTAAATCTTCTAAAAATAAATTTAATTTTGAAACAAATCTTTTTTTTGGGGGGCAGAGAAACACAGGACTTGTTTTTTTCAGTTTTTGTGCCACACAAAGCATGTGCATGTTTTGAATTTTGGTAAGCTACCTAAACTTCTGTGCATATGATAATTTTTCCAGAAATATGTTTCTTACTTAAGGTTTCTAGCATTGAGCTTTCCTTTTCTTCTTCCCCAAGCTCTATACATCTCTAAATAGGGTTGTTTATGAGCAAAAAAGTTTGGCACATTCAGTATGGGTGGAGTGCAATTTAGATATGTCTTGGGAAACAGGAGTTTACATAAATCTTACTTAGCTAAAATGTTGGTTCAGATCCAATTATGTACAGTAGAACTGTGTTTTAAAGTCCTAAGCTGTATGCCTAAACTTGTCATGTCTCGTGGAAATCGGATAGTTCTGTTCCCCTTCTCCCATATTCATGTTCTTGCATATTTTCTGCATAAATTCCACCGTGCCTATGAACAGAAAACCTCTGACAAGTACGATCTCTTAAACTTCCAGTCAGCTAATGAATGGCAACTGCGGGGTAATTTTCCTTCCAGCGCTCTGGAGAACGCCTTTGATCGACTTCTGACCAACTCCATAGAGTCCATGTGATGTGAACAGGGCTTTTTGTAGCTGCTTTTGCCCGACTGTACGTCTGCTGCAAACTTCCCTTAGCTTCGAGTTTTCTGTGCTTGGTCTCCCCTGGCTGAGAGCTGTCCCAGAAAAGATCTCAAGATGACTAGCAGTTGTTATTCCCATTGCCAGTAAAGCCAGTTCCCATCACTCCACGTAAATGGTGATTTAGTTTGGTGCCTGCATAGGAACTCATGGCTTCATGCTTGTGACGCTGTTGTCTAACCCTGTAATTATGGCTGTTAGTTGTCTTGCAAATCTTTGATACCTGTTTGCTTGTTGGTCATTTTGAATGGCAGGCAACGCTAAATTTGTTTGTTTAAAAATTGTTATCTCCAGAGGGAATACAAGACCATTAAAAATAAATATCTAGTGCCTGCTACTTCTTAATTACTTGTAAATTCACTGTTTTAGACTATACGCAAAGTATGCCCTGCCAGGTCATTAGCCCTACAGATTCTGAATATAATTTTATTAGCTTCTTTGAAATGGACTATTACCTATTTAAAAATCCTTCAAAATGTAATTATTTTAATTATTTTTAATCCTACAGGATACTTTACTAATTATTGCTGATAGTATAGAATAATTTTATTATATGCAGTGAATTCTGTCTGACTAGATTTGGGGTTTTAATTAAAAGTTCTAATGGATTTATTATTAATAGCTTTAGGCTCTATTTACTGGAATGCCAGTATGACTTTCTGTGGGAGACAGAACAGTAACTCAGTTCCTCTCAGCCAGCTGTTGAAGAGGGTGATGTACAGCTTTCCTCCAGAGGCCGTGAATTTCTTCTGGCTTCTACAACGTTATACATTACCACGCGGAAGGTGGATTTCATAATCAAGATTCATACGTAATTAGTCTACAGTGAACAGTTCTTCTATCCCCTGTGACCTTCACAGTTGTATCTATGTCTGTGATGTTTCTTCTGTGAACCAGAGGTGACCGAGCTGATGGGCAGGTTCTCACCAGTGCAGATTTTGGAAAAGTAGAAAAAGTTTAAGAAATAGGAGTGGAGAAACGGGTGATGAATCTGGGAACGAGAGAAACAGAGTTGAGGACCTTGAGGATGCAGATCTGAAGTTGCTCAAGGAGCTTCTAGGCTTAGAGGAGAAGAGGCAGGGAAGCAGGAATTCAGGTGAGATGGAGAGACCTGGAACGCAGCAGGATGAGAAGGCAGTGCAATCAGCATCAGCTGCTGTGCCCAAAGCCAAGCCTGAGCATCGTGTTTATTTTCTGGATGGGAACAGCAAGCAAAGTTGTTGTGTGGCATGGAGTGTGGAAGCACTTAACCCAGGGCTGCAGTGCACACAAGGCTTTAGGACATTAAGGCTTTGGCTTATTTGAGGCCTTACATTGCTGTGCTGTATTTCCATATAAGAGGACTAAGAAGATGACTTCGTTAAGTACTTTTCTGCTTGTATAACTGTGTCCGTTCTAAGGATTGTAATCAAGTGGGTAAAAGGCTTGAAATAGTGAAGAGCCAGAGGCCTGCAGGTGGGGATATGATATGATATGAAGGGCAGAAGATAACAGCTGTAAGGTTTCCTGGTAAATGATTACAGGCCACTGCATAACCTTGTTTTAGACACTGAACAAAAGTAGGGGGCACAGATTGAGCTCTGTAGTGCTGCTGTGGAAAATGAGAGTTACTGAAATGTTGTTTGTGCCAAAAATGGGAATAGTTTGGCAGCCAACAGCTGTCTGGTTATAGTCAAAATGTCCACTACTAAGGCCTTTGGATTATCCAGCAACCAGAGAGATTCCAATTCTTTCCATTCTTTCACCTCTTACGAACACTCCCATGAAGAAAAAAGCTTTGAAAGAAATGCTGGGAATTCTGGCATTTTGCAGTATTGCACAACAGTGATGGTTAAAAAAAAAAAAAAAAAGCAACCAACAACCCAGGCCTTTACCTTATTAAGATATATTTTGAACACTCCTGATCGTTTTGTAATCTAAAGGAGTACGAAAGACTAAGACATCCAAATCGTATTGAATGTTCATAGGGAAGAGGCATAACCTCTCCAATTGTCAACTTTGGAATACTGCAGCAAGAGTTAGGCTTGACATTTAAATGTGGCAGTGTGTTAACCTCTCTCTTACCATCACTGTTGAACTGCAGTTGCAAAGTTTTCTTTATAACTTTGTTTCTGAGATGCAGCCCAGAGCTCTGAGCACCAACAAATTAGAATTCTGGGGAAAAAAAAATATTCTATATGAGGTATTTATGAATAGAATCATTCTGTGGTTGAAAGTACATTTGTCGTACTTTGTTCTAACGTTTAATGTGCCAATTTAACAGCAGCTTTGCTTTTGTAAACCAATTTAAAAATTGCACGTTCTGCCTGTCATCTGTATTGTGGTGTATTGAACTCCTTCCTTGATTTCTCTAGACAAATGCAAAGTGACATCTTAAAGGAAGAGCAGCTATTACTGGCACTCAGGACTTAATGCCTTGACCTGGTGTGCCCTCTGTGACCTTGGCAGCGTAAGGCAGATTAGTAGTTTGGAGTATCTTTCTGTTCATGTTTATTGAATTGGAGGTATAGATGTTGTATTCGCACACCTTACAATCTGTGAAGTTAAAATTAAACGATTTGCCATCGTGTCTTGCAGTGAGAAACTGAAAATCACACCTGTGTGTCTGTGTACCAGACAATGTTTTGTTTGATGAAGAAATTTTAGTAAGAAAGAGAAAGGTGAGACTTCTGAAGAGGCTGAGTGAATGTCGGGAGCTGAGCTTTCTACCTTTTAAAACAGCTTCATCCTAAGTGTCAAAGGAATAATTAGAAAATAAGGTAGTACTGATAGAACTTCAAAACCTCAGTACAAATATTTTTGCAACTATGAACTCAAATGCTGCTGTACTGCACAGGGTTCTGACTGGAACAATCTCCCCTTTCCAGTAATAAGTAGAGCAAATTTCTCTTAAAGCCAGTGGGAGAAGTCAATTTCTAGTTATTCGCTGCCAACTGTTTAAAAAACCTGCCAGCGAATCTGTTTCTCTGCTTTTTGTGTCAAAGTTCAAATCTATCTTGACTTGAGATGAATTCTTTGTATAAAAGCATGGTGATTGCAGGTGTTGTCCTGTGTAAAAAAAGCCTTCTTAGCTAAAAACCTCTGAAACCATTTTTTGTAATCCCACAGTTTGCAGTGGAGTCTGAGTGCTGCCAGAGGTGGAATAGGACAGTTCTTAAACTCCAACTTGACCGTAGGTTCAAACTGCCAGGCACAACAAGTGCTGGTTTTGTTGATGTCAATATCAAAAGGGAAATTCCACGTGATGGAATTTTACCCTATTACAGTGCTCACAACAGCTGCTGTTGTGAGCAGAGGTGCTGTGCTGTTGCACACAGTGTGTGTGCTGTCTGAGGCAGAATGTGAATTCAGAGAGCAGAGCTCCTTTACTGGTGTGACTGTGACTGCTTAGCAGGTCTTCATCCTTTCGCCCATGGTCCTTCTCTTTGACTTCCTGCACAGCTTTACCTATGTTTCTGCACGTCCTGGCACACATCACTGAATTTTCTTTTCTCACATTATCATCACTTTTTTCAAAAATCTTGCTTTCTGATACTGATCAAAGCAGCTTTCTTTTTGCCCTTCTTACTACACTGGAGACAGTGTGAATTTGGAACAAATTCTGGATGCTGTAGACGCTTGACAGATTCAGAAAATATGTATTTGCTCTTCCCCGCTTCTCCCAGGTTTCCTTTATAAGAAAAAGCTCTGTGTTTTGGCATATTAAAGAGAGAAGGGTATTTTTCATAGCACCTGCTGTGGTGTTTAGGAATAATCATTTAAAATATGTAATACATTAAAGATAAGAATGGTTAGAAGCCGTGGCTTCATCTTTCATTCCTGTGAATAGAACTGTTCAGGAGTATTACAAGAAAGGGGAAAACACTGTAACATAATGAATAACTGCATAGCATAATAGTCCCTTGACCTCCATAAATCCATTGATTTTTTTTTTTTTCCATGCATGTTCTACACATCTGAACACAATCAGTGTGAAAGGGCAGCTGGAGCAGCTCCAGTCCTTGCAACCAATTGCCCCTCTGAGACCACTCCCCTGTGTTGCTCTTGGCACAGGCTTATCCTAATGGGCATAATTTTAATCAGAAATTTTTGCAAGGTTAATTTTGAGAGCCTGTTATTCGCTAGTATCTTCCTCCTAAAAAATGTTCTTCTACATATCTACAAATTGAAGTGGAAATATTCCAGTTAAACTGGTGGGCTCTCCGTCAAAGATCTCTTCAAGCTTATGGTTTTAAATGGAGTTTAAAAGAACTGCTGATGAGGTCAATAACAGGATTTCTGTTTTGGTCTTTACGTTAGAGGTTAAAAACACGAAGTAATCCACACAGTGTGTCTCTGGGCCAGATGTGTTTTGTTTTTGAGACTGTTACTTAGACACATCAGCATTCCTGCATGCACATCTGAGAGATGTCACAGTGTTGGCCACGTATTTACAGATGCTTGTGTGAACTGCTCTCTGTAGGTGACATAACGTGGAGTAATTGCTGAAAGCACACTGGGAATCTGAGCTGCAGTGGGTGACCCAGGAGCTGGCACGTGACTTTGCTTTGTTCCATATCTTCGCTATGGAAGATCAGTCTGATTCCAATTTCTGTAAAAGCCTTTGGGCTAAGCTCCTGAGGAACTATACCCTGTTCTGTAGGGCACCTGCTAACTTCTGACTTCTTCAAACCTGACACCATCAGTCCTCTTTTCACTTAGTACTGAAATAAATACACACGTAGTTTTGGGAGTTACTCTACAGAAGGTGTTCTAATTGCTAATGTACATGTCTGTCTGATAAATGTGATCATCTTATCAGACAAATTACGCCCAATTTGACTCATGTCACTAACTAAGCTTTACATTAAGGAATATTTTTACGATTGCTTGTAGCGTCCAACACAATTGTGTGTGGAAGGGACCATTATTAAAACTGTTTGGACACAGCGGTGCTGGATATTTATGAAAACCATTTCTACCCACAAATGCATCTGAACTGAACCCTCTTTCAAACCTGAGTTCTTTTTTCTATTTTGTTTCATATCACGGTTAGAAGGTCTTCCTTTTAGCCTTGGCTGAGGCAGATTATGCAGATTTTTCCTTCTGACAGTGGAGGAATTTAACCTTTCCCAACCTTTTCTGGGCAGAGTGTTTTCACATCACGTACCTATCCCATCACGTACCTATCATTAATAATGCATATTTATTACTCAGCTGACAATTTTTCATAGCAGTCAAATTCTGAGTAGTAGTAGACGATTTCAAGGCAGCAATTCCCCTTCTTAAAAGCCTCAATCATATCTGGTGTTATTAAGGATAATAATTACCTCTGCAGTTTTAGAATAGTGCCACTACCAGAGAAATTTAAGGTATGTTTTTCTACTTTATTTCTGATTTTATTTTCAGCTGTTTGGATTCAAGATGCAAATGTGAAAGTGGGGATTAAAGCTGTACTGACCCAATAATAATTATCCCAGATAATAAGAACCAGTAATTTAAAGATAGCTATTTAATATTTGGGGAAATTAATGAAATCCCCTCATTGGAAATTCGTCTTGGCAATCTGCAGTGGTCTTCATCAAAATCAACGCATGGCCATTTAAATTGTTAAAGAATATATGCAATCATATTCATGTTTCTCTTGACCGTGCGGCCATATGTACGTACAAGAGACGCTTCCTTCAACTTTTTTAATCTAACTGCCTTCTGACTGCAAAGGTAACTTCCTGAATTGAAGCTGATGCAGTGCAGTCATAGTGTGCATGGCTACAAACAGAAGGAATAAATGTTCCTGGTCATCTCAATGGAGAGGTAGCTTTGCAGATGGATTATGGTGATTTAAATGTCAACAGAGTTATTTTACTTCTGATCGTTTTTAGTAAAAGCATCCAGCTAATGTGCTTATCCAGCATGGTTGGTTATTCCATTCATCTGAAGGGGCATTCCAGAGGAATAAGGCTGCAAGTTTTAAAATGGGGATGGTTTCATCATCTAAGCAGCAGGTTAGATTTCCTAGACTAACATCTAGACTCTCTGGAACCACAGGTTCAAATGCTGGCAGACAGTCATGCCAAGTGTCTCGCTTGACATTCATTTGGTCCCCAGTGTGTTGCTCCATGACATCTCTGCTGAAATCTCATGCACACAGTGGGGAATAAACTGTGTTTCGTCCCCTGCCAGTGGGGTGCAGAACGATAGTTACTTTGTAAGGTCTGCTTCTGCTCATGTTCATCCTTTGATCCTGCTCCTTTTCTCTTTTTTTTATTTTCATAGACTGCAAAAGAGATGTTTCATTACTTATGGACTGATTTTTAAGCTCCTTTATCTCATATTTTTGAAGGAAAATGTGAAGAGCTGCGGAGAAATGCAAAGATTGCTTTCCTGCAGAATGAAGTGAAAGCAGGCGTTATTTACTGAGTAGCGAGGTGTAAATGTATGTCTGCTTCTATATCATTGCTCTTTAATTGAATGGTTCAGTTCTTTCAGTATTTGATTGACATTTAGTAAGAATTTGACTGTACTTAACAGTTCTGTGTGTGAATGAAGATCAGACAGATTTCACGTAAATATTTTAATGTATCAGATATGTTAATTTCGATGAGTATTTTGACAGACTAAAACAAGAAAATATTTTAACCCTACTCCATCCCTGATGCTGTTACTGCTAAAACAATGTTTTAGTGGGAACAACCGTATAATAGCACTTCAAGTCATCAGGTATCATTCGTTTTAAAATAATAAAGACTGAAATACAGCCATCTTCGAGATTGGGTACAGTTATTGTACAGTGAGTGGAAAAAAGCCCCTTCCACCACTCAATATTTCCACAGAGGAGGGAGAATTCTTATTTTTATTGGCTGTTGTTTTTATTTATCCCCCAGTAGGTCCCTAATCATACTAATTAGTAATGATGCTTTGGACCTACACTTGAGAGAGCTGAAGAACTGACGAACATTGATGAGTGTGATTGACGAGAAAACACC
Organism: Tragopan temminckii; assembly: GCA_028571105.1. Classification (NCBI taxonomy): domain Eukaryota; kingdom Metazoa; phylum Chordata; class Aves; order Galliformes; family Phasianidae; genus Tragopan; species Tragopan temminckii. The sequence continues at coordinate 28,850 of JAOWBP010062272.1, forward strand.
CAGACTGGGTAACTTGATGATAGTCTTTGCATGGTCTGAAATAACCAGTGAGTAAAGGATTTAAAGAAAATAAAAGCAGTGACAGCAGCTTTGCAGAGCTGCATCTTTTTAAGAGCTGTTGTTACTGTCCAGATGTTAGTTTTGCCTTAAAACGCTGTTCCAAGATGTTTGCCTGTTCTCTAGATTTGGGAACCACGCTACCAGCCTGCTTTTCTGATTTCTGTTTGAGTATTTGATGGGGAATGACAGGAATTAGTTAGGTTGTCATTTAATTTGAAAGAAGAAGTTGTCAGAAAGGCTGATGTGATGTGAGGTCGTGACTCACCTGCAGTGTGCAGCCTGGGAAGGCGCATCCTTCGTAGGGGCTGATGTGGGAGGGAGGTGTTCAGAGGTGAAATGCATACAAGGAGATAAAGCTACAGAAAGGCGAAGTTTCTAGTTAAATAGGCAAGAGAACAAAAATGAATTTGGAATAAAAGAATTACTTCGTTATTGTAAGAGGTGTTTAGCAGCACAGTGTCAGTCATTACCAGCCTGTGTGCTATTTAATTATGTGCTGAATTAATCTGTGGTACCCAACTGTGCACGTATGAGTGATGCTCATACAGCATACAAGTCGTTGTGTGTCTTCTTACATTCTGAGACATTTATTTTATTAATATAGATACTTTTTTTTTCTTTGAGAGAGAAAGTGTCACACTTGGGGAAAAAGTCATTTTTAAGAAAAAGCAATCTTAGCTTTCTATTAATACAGTTATAATTCAGGCTTTTAGATTATTGCTCCCGCACTTCACTAAAATGAAAATTAAACAAACTTCATCCTAACTGGAATCAGTTGCCACAAAAGTAAAAACCTAAGGAGAAGAAAAAGCTATTAAGAGATTTAAGCACACAAGGAAGAAGACCTTTTAGAGGAGATTAAAGAATGTGACAGGCATTAGTATTTCAAGGTGCTGTGATCTGCTCGTGGATTGATGTGCCTCACAATGAGACAAGGCACATTAAAAGCTGAAATCATTCAAGCTGGTGTGAAACTGAATATGAGCAATTACCAAATAGTTAGGCATTAAATAAAATGGATGATTTTGTGAACTTGCAGTATAGAAGACTTCTTTGTGCCTTCAAAAGCTCAGTCTTTGAACCTTTCCCTTGAAACACAAGCTTTGAGACAATGCTTATTGTGGAAACTGAGGTGTTTAAAAGGAGCAGTTCCTATTTTAATGTTGCTGTCTCGCGCTTTGTGTGGTGAGAAAGCATTAGTCATGAGAAAAAACGCTCGTGTGTTGAACTTCAGCATCTCTGTAAGCATTGGCCATTGGAAAGTCACAGCCAATAGCCTTTGCAGCTCAGGAGTGATAGTGGAAGAGACTGCCAGGTAGCCTCTGTGATGCGTGTGCAGTAGTGAAGACTTACATGCAGACTCCATTAGGAGGCTTTTTCTGCATTAAAGAGCCTTATTCCTTGTGAGTATTAAAGCAGAATCCTCTTAGGTCCTGTTTGAACAATTTGTCTGGACAGTAAATCGGGCATAGCAGTTTTACGAAGGGTTTTAGCCTAAAGCATGTATAACTGTGATTAAACAGCAAACACAGCTTTCCACTGGTGTGGCTGCGGCCTTAATTGGGAGCCAGTACTGGAGCAGCCACTGAAATGGCATGGTAAGTGTCCAGTGGAGGAGAAAAATGACGATTAAGAAAGTATTCGTGAATGGTTGTAAATGAAATACTAAGTAGGCGATAATGAGCCCAACAGTTTTGTCTGAGCTTTGTTCCTATATTTTTTTTGTCACAGTCAGAGGAAAAGCAGATCCTTACATGTTGTGTGATTTTTTTTTCTTGCCAGTGGATTGATTTGCTTTCACTGAACTCAGGCAAAGTTTTGATACTTACCTAAGTAGAAGCAGGCTCAAATCCCATAAACTCATTAAAAAGATACAAACATGGGAGTGTTTTTGAAATGTTAAAAAAAGAAAGCTCGTAGCCTTAAACAGGCATAAATGGAGATGGTTGCCCAGATGACACCACCTGAGAACACTGATGCTTGCAATTGAGAAATTTTTTATGGACTACATGGCAACTAGTGTGTCCCTGGTCTTGTTTTATCTAAACCATTAGCTTGTACGTTAAAATTAACAGCTAATCATAAGTTCGTTATAACTTAATGAGCTAATGAAATAGAAAAAAAAGTCATGGATGCTGTGCTAAATTCATACTCACAGAATGGTTATTTCTACTCATTATTATTAGCCAGTTCTTAATCTAATGCGTATTGTTTTCCTGAAAATCAGATCTCCGTGGCCAAAAGGTGCGTACTAAGTAAATACTAGTTTAGTTCTCATCTTCAGAATTGTTTTAATGCTTTAGGTACCAGTTTGATCTGATTTCAGTGCTGAGGCTTTATCAGATTTCTCAAGTTGGCTGCATCACTCAGCACTAACTTTCTGTGTCAAAGTCTTTCTTCTTAAATCCATTAACAGGCTACAAGATTTCTTATTTTGCCTTTATTCAGTTGATGTTATACAGTACATCCACACTCCTCATACATATCCTGAAAAATGAAGTCCTCTGGATTTCAAGGCTTCTGCCTTTGTGATCTTGAGTTAGAAATTGAGTTGTGTGATAGTGTCACATATTGACGTGGTGCTTTGTGAGCTAGACTAGATACAGCATCTGTCACTGTACATGAGAGGCAAAATGATGGAGAGAGCTAGGATAGCGTTTAACTACAATAACCATTGATTCTGATTTAACAAATAGCTCTTTTCTTTTTGGCTTACCCAAACAGAAAAAAGCCATGTGTTTCTCATTGAACATTTTTATATCTTGCTTGCTTGCGGGGACATTTGGGTTGGTGAACTTAGTAGGGTTGGATATACATTTTTGTATTATGGTTATTTCAGCCTGGTGGATTCCCTCGGGAGACAAAACAGAAACAGCATAAGCTCTTAGTGACATTTTAGAGTTCACTGTATATCTTATTAATGAAAATCATGCCCTGAAACTGCGCTCATTTTGTGGCAAAATTTCAAAATATCAGAGTGGGTCTCAGGACACGCATGTGGCTTTAATCACCACATATTTATCAGAGCTGAATAATCACAGTGCATTTGAGAAACGAGAAATTCAGGGTTACTCAGAGCCCAAGCTGATGATCGGTTTTCCTAGAATGTCTTTACTGAGTAACCAGAGGGGAACATGTGAAGCGTTTGGCTGCGAGGGCTCTTTGACATTTCTGAGTACAACCAATGCATTGATCGCTGCCCATCACGTTGGCACGTGCTACTAAAATACACGTACTGCTAGTAAATAGTATTAATACATCAACTCACAGTCATTTGAAGCTGCTCTCTTTGGGACATCATTGTCACATGGAATATATATATGTATATAAGCCATGTTTAAGTAAAGCTACTGTTGTTATATATTGATGAGAAGTGGCATTGCTGTGGAATTGAAGAACAGCCGCCATCTGATTGTTGTAGTATCTTCAGTCTTATCTTTTATGTAAATAGACAAACCATTATTTATCACATGCAAAGAGCATATGCTAATTTTCCTCCTTTGAAACATCAGCATTACTTCTTGCAATGTCAGTATTCTCACGTGTCCCTTCTACATAATGAAAGATGTTCCTGTTTGTTTCTTAAGGAATTGAATTTTTCTTACAGCAAATATTGTATCTTCATTATTCTGTTAAGTATATATTATAGGAACGTTATAATAGTATAATATTCATATATTGGCACAGCACAGTCCATTAAAAAAGCAGCTAGACCTTTGCATATGCTTACATTTTAGCAGAAGTTAGAAGGGAAAGAATGGAAGCAGGCAGGTGTTTAAATAAGAAAACAATGTGCATTTATTCTGATGTATTTCTTTATTTATGGATTTATTTCAGAACTTAAAGGAGTGTTATTTGTGATCCAAACCATCATTTCTTTGGCACTTTAAGTAGAGCTCTTGAAAACAGGAAGCAAAAAACCATGTGTGAGTTCTGTCTCTGTGCTTTGATCTGACACAAAGTCAGGAGAAAAGCAGTTATGGATATTATGGAAGTAGGTTGAATCTGTGTGAGAAATCTGACAGAAAGATTCCTTTATTTTGTAATACAATCTATGAACTCTGGAGCTATTCAGCAAATATTTCAAGAATTTAGTGCAACTTTTCTACCTTCAGGATTGCATACTAATTTATTAGAGTAGTTGATAGAATTCCCACTGGCCTTTGGCTGGATCATATAATTTTGGTAGGCTTTAACAACCTGACCTCAAGGCTCTTGACGAGAGAGAAACTTTTTACATTACTGATATAATGGTCTGAATAATATATATATGTAAATTATTAAATGTTTATCTTTAAAACAACATTATTGCCTGAAAAGTCAAACTGAAGGCTGTCTTCTTTTTTAGTACCATATCCTGTAATTGATTGTATGCCACAAAACGTGGCTGTATCTCACGCTGACAATGAAATCCTGCTTCATGAGTACCTTGCAGAGCTGTTCTTGCAGCGTGTTCACACCTAGAGAGGGTCTGCAGTGAAACCAGAGGCCTTCTCATGGAGATGTCACCTTTCTATTGACAGCGACACTTTGGGATCTTCCTGTGAGCACACTTCTGTGCTGATAATATGATTGATTGTGTATAATTGATACTATCAAAATTTTATTCATTAGTGACATCAATTAGATTTTCTGGTGCCAAGGTTTGAGTAAAAGTGTGCTCTGCTTCTTATTCACATGGAAAAAAACGCCCTCATTTATATAGTAGATACTTTAAAGCGTAGTCACAGCTAAAGAAACTCACAGCGTTAATTAAAATAGCGAGAGCAGAGGAGTTGGTCAGGTACTGCTGGTTAGAGCAGCGTGCTTCGGGGGGTCACGGAATGGGAGAGGGAGGAAGCAGAAAGGAGGAGCCACGCACAGCCTCACAACCTCTGTGCTGTGAGCAGAGAAACCAGATCTGATCTTCAATTCCTTCTGTGCTCAGGGAAGTGTTTGTGTGTTCTCGTAAACAAACCAGGCTGCATCAAAGAAGGAGCTGCCTCCATCAGCAGCTTTCGCTCAGATCAGAAAAAAAGAAGTGAAGGCTCATAAATCTTAGCTTAGCTATTACAACTAAAAGGAGAAGAGTGACTTTCATGTGTGCTTATCTGATTGAGGATATTTAGCCTTTGTGATGTTTGCTGTGGAAGCGTATCTATCTGAAAGAGCTGTGAGGAGGGTCTCTTTTTCCCCACTGTGGCTGACTTGTGGTGCTCTTGAGCTGTCTTGTGGCAACATCCATCCTGCCTGTTTGTAGAAGCAATAGTTTCTGTGCTCTTCAGGCCTTCCTGAGGAATTTCCTGCAGGATCTCCACCTGCTGAGAAGCACAACACGTGCTCTTGCTGTCCACAATTTGGGGAGGTGGGGACAGAGCCACAAGCAGTGGCAGGGGCTCTTGTTACCAAAGGATGCTGTTGAGCACACCCTGACCTGTGTGACTGAGGAGTGTGGGACTGCCCAGCTAATCTGTTTAGCCAGGGAAAGTACAATGTTCCAGAGCTTCCCTTTGGTTGTTTGCTCTGCCAGCTGTGCTTATGGCATTCTACACAACTGGCGCTTCGGGAGTGCCAAAATTCCTTCTGTGTAGCTTGCCAAAATAGCCTTCCTCTCACAAACTATTGGAGTATATTTATGATGGAAGCAGGCTTTTGCTTTTGAAAGCAAACACGCTTTCCATGTAACTTATTTCATTTTCATTTGAGGTACTTACTGAATTAATTTCCAGTGCTAGCTTACCAGCTAGTTTGGATTAATACAGGCTTGTTTGTGGTCACGGATCCAGCTCTCTGTATCTGGTGCAGAGCCTTGTCAGTGCAAGCGCTTGGTTTCAGAATTTGTCCTTGTCACCGGGAAGAGGTAGGAGCTTCTGGTGTCTCTGTTTGCAAAGCTCTGTGCTAAACTCACTGCCCCCTGCAGAGCTGCTAGCTATGGATCCAGTGGAGAATCCAAGTGACTGATGACATGATGCCATCAACAGACAACGAAAATCAGTTCATCCTCAGCAGCTCCAATCTGGAGTCTGTGGAGCAGGAGCTGGCAGATCATCCTTACGCTGTGTGACTGTATGTCCTTCACCTCAATGGAGGAGAAGGAGAGGGCTGGACAGGAATGTCTGTGGAAGGTTGATGACAGGATACAGAAAGCTATTGAAAAGAGAGAGACTATTCTATGAAAGGCTCCAGATTATAGATTTTAAAACAATACAAAATCCTTATTTATAGGTTTTGATTTTAGTCCTCAAACTCTTTAACTCCACAGACAACTCAGCTGAGATTGCTCTGGAAAAATGCTTCTACTATTCAGATTTTTATACATGGCAGATAATCTCTGTACAAAACTACACGTATATTTGTAGAGCTATTTGTAGGAGTTAACAATTCCTGAATACATCAATTCACACTTACTGCAGCCATGTTTATTAATGTGAGTGTGGTAGATAAAGGCTGGCATGAGAACATCTGTATTTATTGTAGTTCCATCTCTGATTTTTTTTTTTAATTTTTTTTTTGCATTTAGGTGTATTTTTATCTCCTTTAATTCCTCCAAAAGCTGGGTGGGAACACAGCATGCTTTAGGCTTTGCAGGAAAGATCAATAAAGAGCTGAAAGTTGAAACTTATTTTATGTAACTTAAATATTCACCTATGTTTTGTAACAGATCACACCACTTCCATTCTCCTGACTAGGAATCTTACTTCTTACATACATTGCCAACTACTGCTGGCATACTTAAGTGCTGCTTAGTTTGTTTCTGGCTACTGTCCTTATTTGTGATGGTGAATGATAATGTCTTTACTACTTTATTCCACTTGTAACAAATCTAGCTCTGTGTCTGTGCAATTCCTCAGCCTTGGACGTCCACTTCTCTGTAATTTATAGGCAGTGCTGATTCTTTGAAAGGTTAGTTTTGAGAAAAAATCCTGAACAGAAATCAGTAGGTTTTGCACATGTACAGTGTCTTCTCAACATAAGTGAAGCAGAATAAATTATATATAAACATAAACATGTGCTTAGGTAATGTTAAGCGTTGTTCAAGTAAAGCATTGTCAACGGTTTACGGGCCGGTTCGGCCCGGTTCCGTGACTTGTGGGGCGGAGGGATCCACGGATCCGCGCCTCC
>JAOWBP010062285.1:0-30306 GCA_028571105.1 Tragopan temminckii
CTGGAGGTGTTCAGGGCCAGGTTGGATGGGGCTCTGAGCAGCCTGGTCTGGTATGAAATGTGGAAGTTGGTGGCTCTGCGTGTGGCAGGGGGGTTGGAGCTTCGTGATCCTTGAGGTCCCTTCCAACCCAGGCCATTCTGTGATCTCCATCCACGTGCCTGTGAACTACTGAGAGCAGCAGGAGCACAGGTGCCATGAAACTCCTGTTCGGTGAACCAGAGAAAGCCCTACAGCAGCAAGAACTGTCATGCAAAAGTTACCATCTGTTTGATGTATGCTTGTAGTGCAGTCCAGGTGCAGGACAGTGCCTCTCTGCTCAGTGGGAAAGGAGTGACCCTACTGGTCCCTGCAGAGCAGGGGATTGCAGAGCTTTCTGTAGTAGCTGCACCTGAGTGCTTGAAGCAGTGCTCGTTCCTTCAAATGAAAATGACTCTGCAGGGCCATTCCCAACCCTGCTTGGCTGCTGGAGAGCATCAGCAGAAACCTGGCCTTAAAACAAGAAGTAAAGAACATTGCTGTTGTAACTTGAACACTCCTGGAGGAGGAGTGCTTTTTCTCCCATCTCAGTGGAATTCCTTCTGTCCCATTTGCAGGAACAGTCACCTCCTGGTGCGGTCAGTGCTGTAGTGGAAGTGCAAGCAGCTGCTGTGCTTGGGTGCTTGTTTCTGGAGGCTGTGTGTGTTTGTGCTGAGATCTGGCTCCTGCCAGCTTTCTTCTGTCATACCTTGATGTTGTTTTGTCCTGAGCATTTCTGTTAATAGCTTGTGCTTTGTGCTGTGTCCTCCATCCTCATTTCTAGTGAAATCTCTGAGACAGTTTCCAGCTGAAAGACTGTGCCAGAGGGCTGAAGTAAATGCATGAGAGCAGCAAAATACCCTCTTCAGGCTATGGCTGTCCTGTGCTCTTCCAGTCACAGGAGCAATGCGTGAGTTGTGCTCTCCTGGATGTGAGTTGGTGTTAAAAGCATCGTGTTATTCAGGCAGGCACACACACACACTGCTGTCCCTTGTCAGGGCTGATTTGCAGAATCATGGACTATCCCGAGCTGAAAGGGACCCTCAGGGTTCATTGAATCCAAATCCTGCCTTCACACAGGACCACCTAAATCCAAACCAGAGCCTTTTCTGTCTCGGGATAGCTGGCAGGGCAGGACAAAGCAGGGGACTGGCATGTGTCCTTAGCAACAGCTGCTGGTCCTGCTGTGAGCTACCTGGCAGCTGGCAATGTGGGGCCATGGCACTGGTGTGATTGCTGCTTCACCTGCTTGGGAGCACAAGGCAGCAGTGAGGCAGTGGAGCAGCTTGCTTTTGGTTTGTCAGAGGTGGTTGCTCTCAGCCTTTTGCTCTGCACCCCTTGGTAGCTGCTACTGGCAGGAATGCAATATCTGCCTGTATCAATTCAAAGGAGTGCCCAGGAAGTATTTGACTAGATAAACAAGTTAGATGTCAGTAAGTGCCTGGGATTAAATGTGTGCCCCTCAGAGTGCTGCAGGAAGCTGCATGTGAAATAGCAGAGCTGCTGACTGGGTTGTGGAGCAGCACGCAGGGCTGTGTGCAGGGCTGGGATGCTGCTTGCATGGCTTTGGAGAGGGCTGCAAGCTGTGAGGTGTGCTGGCAAGCAGCCTGGTAGTGATGTGAGCCATCACTAGTAGTGCAGTGGGTGCTGGAGGTGGGAATGGGGTCACTGTGTGCATGGAATAGTGGCAGGGTTGGTGGGGTAATGTAAAGTGAAGGTCAGCTGGGGCTTAGTGCAGTGGCATGAGCACATGGGTGAAGCCTTTCTCAGGCAGTCTTCATGAGGCTTTGCACAAAACATTAATCAAGAAACTAATTTGCCCATGAATGGGAGAAAGGTCTTTTTATCAGGCTCATTTAGCCTTTCCCTTTGCTTCCTGCCCTGAAGGTCGCCTTTCAGGAGCAATAGCAGATCTTTTCAGTGCTGGAATTGTTGCCTACTCTATTCAGTGGGGGCTCAGGTGCCCCCCAGAACAGCATGTGCTGCTGCTGCTCTTGGAGACTAGGTTCCAGGCCTTGGTTCTGACCTCATGCAGCATTTTGGCTTAGTCTGGCAGGCTCTTCACTGACCTGCTGTGAATGTCCCATTGCTCTGTGTGCTGTGCTTCAATATACATGAGACCTGGCGCAACGAATGTGTTACTTAGTTTTATTTAATATTTTATTTGCTCTTCTCATGCTGCTCATGGACTGACAGAGGGTCTGGCTCTGCTGATTCAGCATGGAGGAGTCAGTCATCTTTCTTCAGTTGCTTCTTACACCACTATCTTAACGCTGGCTTGCACCTCTTCCAAAGCCACCTCTGCATGCCTATGGGTGTGCAGTTGCACAATACCCACCTGGGGAAGTACAGGGAGGGTGGTGTGCGCAGATGATCTGGGATTTTCTCACAGCCTGTGCAACTTGTCTTGCAATTGTGGCAGATATTGGGCACCTGGGTACCTTGATAGAACAGCTTGCTGCTGGGAGAGGCATGGAGTTATGTGAGGCTTGCATATTGCGGATATTGGCAGGGCAGTGGAAACTGCAGGTGGGTGTACATGGAGTGCGTGGACAGAGGATGGGGACCACCTGTGCTGATCTAGGGCACGCTCCTCTGTATGGAAGATGGGAGCCTTCAGTTTGCTCATTGGACTAGAAAACGTGATTATTTTGCTGTAGCTGTGTGGGTGGCTTGTTTGTATGTTCTCCTCTCTCACTCCAGTGTGAAAGGCAAAGACATGGACAGTGAATCAGGCACTAAACGGGTGAGACTTGCTCTGAAGTGGTCAGGCCCTGCAAAAAGAGGTGCAGATGGGTGCTTGTTCCAAGCATGGTATTGTTTTCATGGACAGCTGCGTTCCTTGTGCCTGGTGGGTTTCTGTGCCAGAGCTGTGAGGCTATGCTATTGATTTACAAGTGCTTTGACAAAACCCTTGGCTCTCAGCAACACCAGGAGCTGTCTTCCTCCACCCAACCCTGTGCCAGAGCCCTTGCTCCTGTCTGGAGCAGCCTTCTGGGTCTGCTTGCGTTTCTGCATGCCATTGGTTGTAAATGTTGATATGTGGAATGGTACAAAGTCACGAGCTCTGGCAAGTTCACAGCCTATTGTGTTAGCAGGTGTCTGCTCTCTTTTTAGGGGAATCCCTCAAGGAAGTGGATGACCTTCCTGCTTGTGTGTTTTTTTTTTTTTTTTTGCATCCGCGTACCTGAGAGCTGAGTGCATTCTGCATTGCCACTGAGCATCTTCCAAGGGATGTTCTGACACCGAACAAGAGGACAGCCCAGCAGAGGACATCTGGCCATCACCTGCAGAGATTTGAGGCATGAAGTAGAAAGACCACCAAACACTCTGATTAAGGGTGTAACTTCCCACTGTGGGCTTGGTCGATGTTTTTTTTTGAGCCTCCATTGATATCAACTTGTCTGGCATTCAGTTTCCAGGTCTTGGCAATTTGGCAGCACACTCCATGCAGATATGCTGCATTTCCCAAAGCAGAGCACTTCCCAGCTGCGGGCAGCTTGTTGTCATATTCTGAGTGAAGCTCATGTCACAGCCTGACTGCAAATTGTTTAAACAGGGGCTCAGCGTGTGGTGCTGGAAATAAACTCTCCTCCCATTGGGCTGGTAAAAATAGTCTGTGCTCCTGACAATATTACTGGTGGCAAACATCTAAAATGTTTCTTCTGATGTCAGCTATCTCACTCTCCTACAGCATCTGGAGGATTTGGCTCACAGGATCAGCAGTGATGGCTGAGGTCACCCAAATCTGGTGACCTGCTGAAGGAGCCCTGCATGGGAGCTCTGTTGCAACACCACGATCCTTAAGGCATGTTGTTTAAAACAAGCTAAATGGAGTGGGCTCTAAATAAAATGGGCAATAAGATATCATTTTCTTTTTTGTTGGCTGCTCTAATGTTGTGAAATACCTGCAACATATCAACAGTTAATGCATATCATCTCTACTTGATGGATACCCAGAATCAAACAGAAAAAACAAAGCTGCAGAAGAGCAGGATTTCCCTTTCTGCTGAACCTCTTCCATCCATGCAGAAGGACTGACGGCACTGCTGGGGATTCACTTGTGGTCAACATTGGCTGTAAGCTGTCTTATTTTATCAGCTGTGACACAGCAGTAGGAGATTCCCCTTCAAGGGGAGCATGGTAGCTGCTGTTATTGCTCCCTGCTCTAAAAGCATTGCTCAGGGTTAGGCTTTCAGGCCATGGTAAGCTGTGCAAACCTTGTCCATCAGTTTTCCTTCCTCATGTTAGCTGACTGAGTGACAACAGCGTGGGCTGGTGGTGTTGATTCCTTTAGGGCATCCTGTGCAGCATAGTTAAAGGGGCCTGAAGTGGGTTCTTAGGGCCAGGCAAGTGAATAGGAAACGCTGGATAACTTTGGAGGGTCAGTAAATAAAGGAGTAATTCTAGAGTGGGGTCCACCTGCAGCTGGGCTGTGTGCTGAGCGGATGGTGAAGTGAATAGTGTTTGGACTGCAAAGAATAAATATTATTTCTTCACATGCATCTGGTACTTGTTCAGATTAGGAAAGGCTGTGGGTAGTAGGAGGAGCTGAAAGTGTCATTAATGAGAAGGAAGGACAAAGATTGATTGGGTTTTTGGTATGGGATGCCAGTAACCATGCAGGATCTTCGGTGTTTCCATTCCAGCCTGCGTTTCCATATGGCTATTTTCATAGGCAATTAGAAGCCTGATTCCCTGGCCATAAAGCAGGTGGTGGACCAGTGTCCCTGCAGAGATAACAGTCATATAGCAGTGCTGTGAAGGACAGGCACTGGCAGGCACTTTGCAGGGAGAGGCTGGCTGCAGCTCAGCAGGCCCTGCTTTGGCACAGCGTGCCGTGTGCTGCCCTTGTTTGGGTTTCTTACAGCAGCAGGAACCTGATCACCCCAGGTACATGGTCAGCTTCTGGTTGAAATGGTTGGGCTCACACTGACAGGTTTGACAGTGGAGCCTTGTTAGATTTTGTGTGTGTAGAGGGCAGTGGCATGGAAAATGAGTCTCCAAGTTAACCGCGTGGACTCAGAAGGTGATGCTGATAAATGGATATGAATTTTCCCCAGGATCTCAGCTGCCAGGTTTGCCCAGCTGTCTTCTCACTGCCAAATTTTCCTGGAGGGGCTGGGGAAGCCCCTGCACTAGCCCCTCCCTGGCTGTGCTGCCCTTACGCAACTTCTTCTTTCTTGATCCTGCTATGATGCAACAGGATTTGAGTGTGACTGCAGGGAATGTGGAGGCTGAGCTTTCTGGCAACCCCCTGTAAAGACCTTCAGCCTTCCCAGAACTCCACTGGGTATTTCCTGCTGTGTATTACTGAGGTGGGTGATCCGTCCCACTATTATGAAGTGTTTGATTGGAGGCTTTCTGCAAACCTATTTCAGTCCCCTGGAGTGTGGAATCCTGCTGGAAACACTTGTGCTTTTGGGAAGTCAGCTTAGGAGCATTTCCATACTGAACAATCCATGTGCAAGCAAATACATATATTTTTTTTTTTTAAGTGAAACTGTTCTTGCACAGCTGAGCTCTTTGACTTCAATCTCAATCTACTCTGCTTTTTAAGGACAGATTTGAAGGGCTCCATGTACTCAAGTGCTGTTCCTGTGTCAGATAGATGAGCGAGGTGAGCTGCAGCGTGACACATGGCCATTTTTAGGCTGGGTGGCTGTTACCAAGCCACCAGGCTGTCCCAGCCTCTCCTTCAGGCTGCAGGTTTCCTGGCTCTGAGGCCAAATGGCAGCGCGGAGGCTTGTGATGATAGCACTGCCTGTGTGCACGTGGCGGGTGCGTGTTGGCACGGCTCAGGACGACTGGGGGCTTTGCTGCCCACGTGGCACACATGTGAGCCCGCTCCCCAGATGGCTGTAGCTCGGCCTGGCCATGCCGTGCCTGGCATTTTGGCTGCTCTAATTCTGGAGCCTGAGAGATGGGAAGCCAGGGGTTGGCTGGCTGCCCCCTGCAACCTTGCACGTGAGGAGGAGCTGTGGGACAGGGGCAGCCGCTTCTCCTGCTGCACTGGAAAAGGTCTGCCTTCTTGTATCTGAGCTCTGAGACATGCTGCTGGCTGGGGAGCTGGAGGGCTGTTGACTCCCTGTGCTGCTCGTGCACCAGCTCTGCTCCTTGCTCAGGAGAGTTCTGACTGCTGCAGTTTGGATGGCGCTGGAGTGACCTTCTCACAGTCCCTGTGCCTGCCCTGCTGGAAGCTTTTCCATGCTGCTGCTGCCTTCTTGCTAGATTCTACTTGGAGCCAAGCCGTGCCCCAGATTGCTGTCCTTAGGGGTTGACAGCTGTTGGCCCCAGGGATGATGAGCACCTCTGTTTGTTAACTGTGGGCACTGCTGTTATTTGGGAGTGAAGTGGGTACAGGAGCTTAGAGGAGAAACGAGGTTCTCAGTGGTAATGTTTACAGGGGTTGGGTAAGCTTTGGCTTTGTGCCCTGCTTTGTTGTGGTCTGTGTGACTTGTATCATTTTTAAAAAATTTCTTACCTCTCTAATTAGCGCTGACACACTGTGGGTCTGCAGGTGGTCTGACAGATCTTGACAACTCCTAACACTTCACTTGCTCAGCTTCACTTCATCACTTTCCTGTGCACCAGCTACTCTTAATGGTGTTACAACCTTGGTAGACCGCAGTTATCATCGGTAATTACCTTGCAAACCATAATTCCCACTGATGCAACCTGTGCTTCCTGCTTCTCCATGCCATTGCTCAGTCAGCATAGCACGAGGAGGCTCTATTCTCCTATTACTCAAACAGGTTATGCAAATAATTGTCACTCACTTTACTTCTGAGGAAAGAAACTGAAGAGTGCTGCCAGTTTATTGGTGTCTCAGCTCCACTTAGAGCTGTTTGGATGCTCTGGGAAGCATGAATTCCTTGGAGCTGTAGCAGGTTAGGAAGGTCCCACTCCTTCCTGCTGCCTGTGATGCTGCAGCTGAGATGTAGCAGCTGAAATGGGCTCAGTGTGCTTGGATGGACAGCCATGCTCCATTGGTTATGTGATGCGTGGCTGGAGCAGGCTGAGGAATAACAAGCCTGGTAGTCAGTTCTGTTGCTTGATGGAGCGCAAAACTGTTTAACCTGCTGCAGTGCAGCTGCTCAGGCGTGGATCTGCCACAGCTTTGCTCCCCCATGGCTGCTCCTGAGCCTTGGCCGCTCCACAGGGTCATTGCTTGAGTTAATGTGTTGCAAGAAATGCTTACCTGCTCTTACAAACCATTTTTCTTACTGCGCAGCACAATGCTAAATCTTTTGCTAAACTGTGTGATCACTCCTACAGGGAGGCTTTGCCTTGATTTAGCAGCTCTGCATCTCCAAGGTCAGGCTCTTGGCTGAGCAGGCAGCCAGTCTGCAATCTTTCCATCAGTGTGGCTCTGCTGCAGAGGTGATAACCATCCAGGTTTCCCATCTGTGTTGTGCAGAGCCTGGCACTAATGTCCTGCATGCTCCTGTGCAGCTGGTGACTGCAGCCCTTGTGTGGTCCTAGGTGAATGGCTGCAGGCAGCTGGAAGGCTCTCCCCCATGCAGGAAACTTGCCTTTCTCATCAGAATGTTCTGGCAGGTGTGCACCTGTGTGTTTACCTTAAAGAACTTGCATTTACTTAAGTCAATGGGAGGCTCAGCGGAGGACACATGGCCAAAAAATACTTTTCTCTAGCTGAGTATGCACACAACGTGGAGCATGTAAAACATAGGCTTCTCATGTGCTGAAAAATGCGAATGCATCCCTGCTGTGGTCCAGATGATGATGTAACATTTTGGATTGCTAGTTGTCAAATGCAGGATTAAATTCGAGGCTCAAACTGTGTTTCACCACATATTCCATCCAACAGTGTTTCTGGGGGGTCTGGGGAGTTGAAAATTGTTTTTTGTTTTAGAGGAAGGCTTGCTGTTAGCTCAGTCACACACCTGTAATTGCAGCAGAGCTGCTGCTGTTGGTTCTCATCAGCAGTGCTTAAAGAAGATGCAGTCAGGGCTGTGGAGGTGAGTGCTTTGCTGTCGTGCTGTTTGAGTTCTATTTATTTATTTTTCAGTTGAATTTGGACAAGTGAGCTATTTGTGAGAGGCTCAGGGCTGATAGCTCTGGCTTTTATCTGCTGGGCACCAGAGGGAAGATGCTGCTCAAAAAGCTTTGCTTCCAGGAATTCAAACTCATTTCTGACACACAGTACTTTACTTTCTTTGTAGCTTGCAGGTGGGCATTCCTCTAAATGCCCCATCTGAAATGTGTAATTGTGTTCAGTTTTGTGCCAGAGAAAAGCATAGAGCAGCCTGAGTGCTGTTGCAGCCCAAGTGTAGCTGTGGGCACTGCAAACTATTTTCAGACATAAGGAAGCTAGAAACAATTGCTTGCTCTTGAGAGTGTGCTCAGAGGCCTTTGCAGGAGATACAAGTGGGCATCTTCTATAGAAATGTGGCCAGCACTCCATTAAGGTGCAGGTCATCTTAAGATCTGAACTCATCATTCTGAAGCCTCAGGCATTCCTGCTGATGCTAGCTGTGAGGAAGGAGCCAGGGAAGGATGCTGAAAGCCCTCTGAAAACCTTGGGGAAAAGGTTTCAACTTCCCTCTGGCCTTGCCTTCCCACCCTGTGTTCTGCCATGCCCTGTGTGTGCTGGCTTTAGAGACAAGTCTGAGTGTGTGTCCCAGCCTGGGTACATCTCTTGTGACCTGGAGAAGGGGACATACAGGACAGGCCTGTGTCCCCAGCAGGTGCTATGAGCAGGATGGCAATGTGGAGTCAGACAAAGAGACCTGGGCTGCTCATCCCTGCAACCTTGCTGTCCCCTTTGCCCTCCAGACCTGGCGCAGAGAGCTGCAGTGAGGAATCAGAGGGGCTGGGATGCTCCTGCTCCTATTTGGAGGTGTTATAATTGTATTGAAAAGAGATGGTTAGGGTTTCACCCTGAGAAGTGGCTGAACTCCCACGCAGCTCTTTTGTTCTCCCTCCTCAAATGAAGAAGGGGAGAAAATACCGAACAGGACTTAAGGGCTGAGATGAGGGCAGGAATGTCCCTCCTACGGATGCTCTCCTTTCTGAATGGATCCTGTGTGTGCATCCCATAGGCTGCAGCTCTCCACACCCTGCTCCAACATGGGCCCTACCATGGGGCCCATCCTTCAGGAGCGACTCTGGTGCAGGACCCAACAGGCGGCAGCTCCCCCAGGCCTCCTGCTCCCTGCAGCTCTTCCCCATAGGCTGCAGCTCTGGATGGGCCCTGCTCCTGTGGGGCCCTGTGGGCCATACCTCCTTCAGTCCACATCCACTGCTGTGCCATGGGCTCCTACGTGGCTGCACGTGGAGATCTGCTCTGTGTGGTGCCCATGGGCTGCAGGGGTGCAGCCTGCTCCACCACAAGCCTTCCCTAGGCTGCAGAGAACTTCTGCTCTGTGGCTGGAGCACCTCCTTTTCTCCCTGCTCACAGAGACTACCCTGCAGCCCTCCACTACCCAACCCCTGCCACATAAACCCAATGCAATTACTGAAGCACAGAGCTGTGTTTGCAGCACTCCTGTGAGTCCGGCCCCAAGCTGTTTTGCACGCTGCTTATTTCAGTGTTGCTGTACCCCCATGGCTTAGATGCCTCAGTGAAGATTGTTGCATGGTGAAGGTTGGCAGCAGTGTAACAGAAGCAGATTTTCTTGCTTTGAGTCAGATCAGTTACAGCTGCTCAGTCCAACCCTGAAATCAGCTCTTGAATCTTTGACTTTCAAGTAATAAAATCTAAAAGGAAACCCTGTGATTTCCTGGTTTCTCTTTACAAGCTGAGAGCCCTGCTGTAAGGAATCCATGTAATGGTTTTGTGTTGTGTAGCTCGAAGTGATGCTCTTGGTTACGAGCCAGGGCTGAGCTGCCTGCCCTGAGAACTGCTTCTTGTTCCTATTGATTTTCACTTTGCATCTACATGTGGCCAAACTTGGGTCAGGATCATACCAGGAATCCCTTTTCTGAAACCCTGGGTCAGAAGATAGTCCATGCAGCAGTGCAGGTGTCAATGGGCTTGAACACAGCTGGAGTGCTGTGGAAGCCACAAGTATGAATGGGTAATCCGAGCGAGGAGTCAGGTTTGTAAACAGCAGATCTGGGAGAGGTTTTCAAAACAGGTGATCGAGATGAAGCTACCAGTTCTGAAAGCCCCATCCTGCTTGTGGCAGGAGGTGCAGGGCTTGTATCTGTGAGGCTGTGTGCTGTTTCCACCTGGAACACATCTGCCATCAGAGCGCATGGCTCCCTGGCACTGTCATGCTGATGCAGAGCAGCCCTTCCTGGGGAGTTACGTGAGAAATGGGTGTATTTCTTTAACACGTTTGAGTGCCACAGCAGCCCTCCCTCTGCTCACGTTACTGAGAGAAGAGGAAGCAGCAGGCATTTTCAGCTAGAATGCAGCACTTGGCTTTGTGTGCTCTGGGCTGTTTGAGATGTTCAAGGTGTGAGGTTTGTGCTCCCAAGTTAGAGGCGGTCTGGCATGGCCCTGGGGCAGGATCCTGTGCACAGAGGTGCGTCCTGGCGGCTCCCCAGCTGGTGTTGGCTTTCATGTGCCTGCACATACTCCAGGGGACACTTTTCAAGGGGAACAAGCAGCTGAGAGCGTTAGCTATTCTTCTAGAAATCACTGATGATGGTGTGCTGCCTGCCTTGCGGAGAGACGTGGGGAAGTGTCTCCTCCTTCTCTAGGCATGGGGGACCACTGCTCTGCCACCTGGGAGCTCATTTCAGGTTTCCATTGTTAATCTCCTGCCTCACTGTACAGTGGCTGAAGCGTTGTTAAAATCAGTAGGCTTTTATTTTAGTAACAGACTGTTTCCTTAGGGAACGTGACATTTCTGTTTCATCTCTGGCTGCAGCTCTTGGCGCTTCTTCACACTACTGTGTTCAGTGCCAGGGTCCCACTGAACTGGCACCTTTGTAGCAGGAGCCCAGAGCTTGTTTGTGGAGAACCACAGAGAGAATAATGCATAACTTAATGCATGTAATAATGTGTAATATGAATAACGTGTATGATAGTGCATAATAATGCAGTAACTTAAATACACCTGCGTGTATTTGTTATAAGTGACCTTGGAAAATAAAACAGCCTTTGGCATCAATCCCAGGCCATCAGAAGGTAGGTATGTAAGGGGAGGGTGTTCCTACAGGACAGCACTGGCCTGTGTCTCAGGCAGACGTGTCTGCAGGCATGTGAACAAGCGTGCCATACCATAAATCTCAGCTTCCTCTCAAGTGTGGCCATCCTTACTGTTGGAACTGCCAGCCACTTCTTCCTCTGCTTGCTATCTGAAGGTACCATGCATTTCCACTGCATGCATTTGATTGCTTGTAGATGTAGTGATTTACATGGGATGGGGACCTTGGACTAAATTGTCCTACTGATGGAGAACTTCAGAGTTGGATTTCTGAGGTTCAGCTACTCTGCTCAGGAGGACAAGTGGGAACATCAGTGTTGTCCATGGGGAGAGTACCTCTGAATTTGTACTGTTCCCTTGCACTTGCTTGCACAGTAACAAAGACCTCCTTGTTTTTACAGGGAAGGGAACGAACCAGGGGATTCTATGAAGATCACATATGGCGAGTTGCTGCGCAAAGTCTGTCAGTTTGCCAATGTCCTCCGTAACCACGGTAGGTGGCTGGAGCAAGGGGAGTGTTACGTACTGGGAAAGCGTTAGACCAGCTTTTGGAGATGAGATCAGTTTTTTGCGTGGTTGCTAATCTATTAAATGCAACATGCTTCATTTCTCTGGCTGCTTCCACAGCTGTGGAGGAGGGTATATGCAAGTTTACTCTGCAGTGTGTTCTTACATGGTTGTTTCTAGCTCATCAATGCTGCTTGTTCCTTCCAGTCCCTTCCTCTGGGATTTTCCAACTAGCAGTTCGATTCTGCCTCTTTCACGGGACTGAACATATCTGATCAGAACGTGCAACATTCACTGCTGCACGTTCTGATTCATTGCAGCAAGCTTACAAGAGCTATAAGGCTTGAAAGGCAGAACACGTGCTCAGTGCCTCTGGGCAGTCTGGAGCTCTTTTCCTGGTCATTACTGGCATGATGCTCCTTGCGTTTCTAGAGTCTGCCATGGTGCATGGGCACTGCTGGGGAATGGCAGTGGAAGTTCATGCCTGTGGGCACTGCTTTGGCCTGAAGAGCTGCAGCTGCAGTGTTCTTCCCAAGCTGGCTCTACTCTAGTTTCAGCTGAAACTTTATTGTGTGTATATAAACACTGGCTTAAAATCATTAACTTTCTTCTATAGCCTGTTCATCTGGCATGATGTGATCATTTTGACAAATGACATGTTTGTTTTCCTTCCACAGGTGTGAAGAAAGGTGACCGAATCTCCATCTACCTGCCGATGATCCTGGAGCTGATCATAGCCATGCTCGCCTGTGCCAGGATTGGAGCCATCCACTCTGTTGTGGTAAGAGCAAGCCCTGTGCATCGCTGTTCCGGAGCAGCTGTTGGTCTGGGGAGAGTGAGGGAGAGGAACTGGAAGAGCTGAAAGGATGGGTGCTGACCATAAGGTGAATGGAAACTAAATGTGGTGCGTCTTAGCCCTGTCCTGCACCATGGAATGAGCTCCTCTAGATCTTTCCATCAGTGCATGCTGTTATCATTTGCCATGGGATAACAGTGCAGCTGTGGCCATTCCTTTTGTGTTGCTTGCTAACTTGGTTGTTTGATCTGCCAGTTTGCAGGTTTCTCAGCGGACTCTCTTTGTGAGCGGATCCTCGACTGTGGTTGCTCTCTCCTCATTACAGCAGGTAAAACATGCTTCAGTGCCCCTGACTCTGTGCTGTTTCTCTTGGCTGCCTGAAATGTCTGTATTTTAAAAGCCAGATGTGCTTGGAATTGGAAGAGGAAGGGGCAGTGCTTCAGCTGAGCTGCTGCAAGGCGGATATGCTGCTTGTAGCTGTGCTTGAGGACTGCTTTCCTCTTTGAATGTACTATGAAGCATCTAAGCAGCCCGCCCACTTTGTCCTGTAAAGCATGATGTCACCAGCTGCTAATAGCATGTTTCCCAACACTTCTCATCCATGTTCCTCTTCAAAATGTGCCAGATGTTTGCAAGATGTATTGTTCATGGGACAGCCCAAATTTGAGGGATTCCCTTTCTTCCCTATTTTGAGGAAATTCCTATCACAATTCTCAGCTTTGCAAAGCAAGAGATCAAGAAAGTGTTTGCATGTAAACCCAATGCATTTTCCAAAGCTGTATTTTCTGAGGTAGTGCTGTTACTGTTAATAGGCATGGAAGGAACCCATTAAATACTGTGATATACGTTCTGGCCAAGTTGGATTATTCCCCATGGAATATTCCTAAGAGACTTTTCAGATCAAATTTAAACCTCTCCCAGGGAAGGAATTTCACCATTTCCCTTGGCATCTGTTTCTCTAGGCTAAAAGGGCGTATTAGGAAACCTTTCCCATCAGCTGCTTGACTGCTTTCTTCCTTCTGGTGCATAAATTCTGCTCTGACCTCCTGAAACTGCCTGTTGTTTCTAGCTGTCCCAGGCTGCCTTGGCTGCGAAGCCTCTCTCACACTGTCCTTACTGTTTTGCAGATGCCTTTTATCGAGGGGACAAGCTGGTCAACCTGAAGCAGATTGCAGATGAAGCTCTCCAGAAGAGCAAAGACAAGTAAATTCAGATTCTTTTGTGAAAGGGCACTTGTTGGAATCTACTCCTGCACAAATGGGAATGTAAATTTTCGTGGTGAAAATGGCCATGACCAATGGTGGATCTCCCAGTGCAAGTTGTGAGCAGTCTGACACCGTACTGTGGTGCATATTAAGAAGGAGCTTAAATCTTGCCCAAAAGCCACTTGCTCAACAATAATGAAATAAAACAAATATTTCAGCTGTGGGAGATGGCTGTGTCGCAGGAACCAGCACTTTAATTGGAATGTACCAGTCTATGCACAGGATTAATGCCTGACTCAATTTCTTTGAATATGTCTTCACTGCAATGCTGGTGAATCATAAAGAGGGGCAGATATTACCATCACATTTTAAAGAAAGGGAAATAAACATGATGAAATGACTTTACCAGACTCACAGACGCAGTCACTGTCATGCTGGAGACCACACCCAGTTCCTTACACTTCCATGCCAAAATCTCCTCTTCCAATTGCTCTAGCTTCTGCACTGACAAGACAGGTGCATATCATAATAATGGATAACTTCACATGGGGGAAAAGCACACAGATATTGGTCATGACTTTTTTGTAACCTTTTGTTTAGTAGGCAGAGTATTCCTTGCTTAGTAAGAATAAAGGCAACATATTTGTAGAAAAGAGTTGTTAACACTCTCTGTGATTTTGCATTCAGCTTGTTAGATCAAACATGCAAATCTAGGGCAGATAGCCTGAATGTTAAAAATTCGAACTCCTTAGAAGTGTTTTCAAGTCTTTTGTTTGTAGAAGCAGTTATGTGGTAGGACAGAACTAGAATTCAAAGCTGATGAAGTTAACTGATGGAGATGATGTGTTGGTGCCCTGACAGGTCAGAGACAGGATGCTCTGCTAGTCCTCATAAAGGGAGAAAGCCCTGCTATTTTACCTGATGTATAATTTG
Organism: Tragopan temminckii; assembly: GCA_028571105.1. NCBI lineage: Eukaryota > Metazoa > Chordata > Aves > Galliformes > Phasianidae > Tragopan > Tragopan temminckii. The sequence goes on from JAOWBP010062285.1 coordinate 14,580, forward strand.
GCTTTGGAAGTCTTTCCCTTTTCTGGAGTGCACAGCTGATCGCTTCTAGGGATGGGAGCAGCTGCCTGGTATCTCGTGGGTGCTGTGGGAGGTCCTGCTCAGATCCACAGACAGGCAAATTAAGGGTTTGTAAGGCAATGAATTGTGAGAGATGTTTGTGGAATCCTTCCTTCTTCTTTAGGAATGGTACACGTATGGTTTACCTAATAATACCCCATTAAGTTCTGCACAGACCTTTCCAAGCTCTGCTCCTGTGCTGTGGCATTGCTCACATCCCACAGCAATTCATGATATGCCTGAGGTTTGCATGGCTGCATCTGCAGTGCAGATGGAGGGGAGGTGATGAGGGTTGAGATGTGCAGCAGGGCCTCCCTGTGCAGCTGTGTCCAGGCTGCCCTCCTGTTCCTTTGCTTCCAGCAGTGCCAGGCAGCAGAACAGCTCTTCCAGCGAGCTACTTGTGATGGTGTGCAGGCAGCATATGCTCTCGGTAAAGAAAAGCAGCTCAGGGCCTCAGCTCTGCCTTCAGCACAATCTGTATAACACAAAGGGCAGGCATAGCCTGAGCAGCCTCATCTGACAGCTCCTTCCCTCTTACAGGGGCTTCCCTTTGAAGAAGTGCATTGTGGTGAAGCACCTGGGACGGGAGGAGATAGCAGCAGACGGGGCATGCAGCCAATCTCCTCCTCTCAAAAGGCTGTGCCAGGACGTGCAGGTATGCTCTTAGGCGGTTAGGAATTGGGAGGGATTTTTTTATTACTTTCTCTTCCTCCCAGCAAATTCAGTGTGAAATCACTGCCGTGCTTCTCTTGATGCTTCTGTTTTCTGAATTCTGTTCCTGCTTTCTCCTCTGCTTGCTGTTGTTGCTTTGTGAGTGGTACAAAGAAGGATTCCTTTGTCTTTCCCAGATCCCCTCCCGCTGCTTTCTTTAACACCATTGCTAGCTGCCAGCCCACAGGGCTCCTGATTGCACAGCGGGGTACAGCTTCCACAGGCTAGAAACTCTTAGGACAAGGACAAGGTACTTGCTTCTGTCTGGCCACTGAAGGGCTCTTCCTTTTCAATCTTGTATCTGTCTCCCATTTTGTGCGAGGAGGAATGTCTTCCTGTGCTGTAGCTGTAACAGTGGAAACAGAAGAGAGAAACAGAAGATTTGTTCTTGTGCCTGGCTTCAGGCCCCAAGATAACAATTACAGAAATGCTGGGAATAGTGCAGTTGCTGCGTAGCTGGCACAGGAACTGCGTCAGCTGCTGGGGCTGGGGCTGTCTCTTGCAAATGAAACCAGATGGAAAGATGTGGGCCAGAGACATGGGGTGAGATGGGGTGGAAGGAGGAGAAGGTGTCAGGGAGCCGTGGCTTCCTCCTGAGCTCCTGAGGCTGTGCACAGTCCTTCTGCACAGTGCAGCCAGATACTGCCTTTGTCTGCCTTGATGGGATGCTTCTGTCACCACCCAGCACTAACAGCACGCTGTGTCTTGCAGCATTATATTCTGTCCCTAAATGTCTGCCAATTAATTCACAGCAGTGCATGGAATCATCTCCAGGTCTGGGGTATACTGCCTGGGCAGGTACCTTGCCCAGAAACGGATTGTGTTTTGGGATTGTGTTTGACAGAGCTTTGGACTCTGCTTTCAGAAGGGTAGTTGGTGAACATCCCTGACAGCAGATTGTGTCTTTGGGTTACCTTTGCTTGTTCAGCTGCGTTAATGATACTGGGATGTTGTGCAGCGTTTGCCAGCCTGGCCATGTTACATTGAGCTTCTTTGCCTGTCTCTTACTTGCAGTGAGGAGCTGCAAGGAGTGTGAAAAGTGGAGTTGGGCAGCGTTTCTGTGCTGCGTTTCCTGAATGAGATGCTATGGAGAAGTCTATCCCTATGCTGATTGCTGGGGATTTGAAGTTATCGAGCAGCCATCCAAGCAGAGATGGAGTGGGGCTGCCTTTTACCCTTTGGTTCTTGTTTGGACGCTTTAATAAGGATCACGTTCCCCTTTGAGTTCATTACTGCTCTGTTGGCTTTTGTAACACTGTTGGGTGGTTGGTGAGCTGTGTCCTGGTCTGTGCTGTTGTACGCAGCTGGCCGTGTGCAGGAGGGGCTCTTAGACCTGCCCAGAGGTGTTGGGCCCCTAGAGAAGGCAAACTGGGCCACAGTTGCGCTCAGAGAGCACCTCCTGGTCTGGGCCCTGGATCAGAACTCTCTCCAGCCTGACAGGTCAATGTGGAACTCCTTGCCTTCAAAGCCTGGGGTGGATCCTCCTCTTCTCAACTTTCACACCCTCTTTGTGGATTTTTAACAGGAAAAAAAGACTGAGAGATCACAGAGACTCCATCCCAAGGTATTTACACACAGTGCTGTCTATCTCTTCTCAGCACTTCCCCTCTGTTCCCCCGTCCAGCCCTTTCTAACCACACCAACTCTACACAGCCACGCGTGCCCTGCTAACTGTGTGACCAGCAGCTGCATGTTAGCAATAGGTGCCACATCTGCTTGGCTGCAGACACTGTGTGCGGCCGTTTGCCCAGCAGCACAAGGGCAGCAAGTGTGGTTGGGATCCTGCAGTGGGTATGATGACCTCTGGAATCAGAGGGTGAGGAAATGTGTGTGTGCTGGGACTGCCTGGCTGCCTTCTGCTTCCTCTTCGCAAAGGAGCAGTCCAAACCTCTCTGTTCTGGTGGCAGCAGGATGGCTGCTGAACACAGCCTGGGGTCAGCAACACCAGCTTTGCTGCTGGAAACAGATTGGCTTCTGTGAATACACCTGGATGCATGTGAGTGTGCTTGCAAGATGAAACTCAGAACCAGTAGGATTTGCTGGCAGCATCAGGATGATGTTTCACCTCTACAGGCAGTACTCACAATGTGCTTCCCATCATCACGGGGTCAGTGAGAACCACGGGCAGCTCCCCAGGTGCAGAGGTGTGCAGGGCCAGGAAGCCTGCAGCCCCACAGCCCAACCCAGCGCCAGGGCTTTGCTCACCTGACTGAGGAGCTGCAGTTACAGGGCTTGTGTGAACTGAACACGGGCCAGCCAGCACGTATCCTCTGCTAGAGCACCAGGAGAGCCAGGGTTTGCATACTCGGATGGGCTTTTGTTAGTCAGCATCACCATGTGACTTTTTGAGATTCAGGTGTTCTCTGGTCCTTTGGTATCAGCTGCCCCACGGCCTTGCTGCCAACCCAAGCATGATGTCCAGTGGTGGGCAGGTGCATGCTAGCTCCCATCCTGGCTACATCAAGCTCTCAGACCTCCCTGGATCGAGGTGTCCAGCTCTCAGGGACCACAGGCACCTCTGTCTGCTGCATCCCTCAGCTCTAGGTCTGCTTCCTTTCTAACCAGGTAGTGTAACTCTGTAGGACAGAGGCAGCATGCCCTGTTGTGTGCACTGGTCTGGCCTTGGGGGCTGTGTGCCATGCATGGGTCTGAGCTGGAACAGAGGAAGTTTGGTGCTAAGACTTAGTGATCCTTGGAGGAGAGATGCCAGAAGGCAGCAGATAGGCTGGTATGAGCTGAGCATGGATGTGTTTAATGTGGTGCCTCGCTGAGAGCTTGCTGATGTGCCACACTTACGGAAATTCTCTCCAGGTGCCGTGGGGTTCTGTGAGAGCTTTCAAAATGGGCTCAACTGTGCAGTTCTGTCAGTGAAGGGACAGAGGAGCTGGTGTTCCTGCACCATGTACCAGAGCTGTGTGCAGCAGAATCCCAGTGCCTCCAAATGGCCCACGCACATCTCAGGGCTGCAGTACATCACTGCCACCCCGTGGCTGCTGTGTGCACGGGGGTGCTCCAGCTGAGAGAATTCTGGGGTACGTCTGCTGCCCTTGGGCTGCTCTTTATAGCCCTCAGCTATGAGCTGTTGGGATCCACAGTGTGGAGAAGTTCCTCTGCCTTGGTAAATGCCAGGAGCAGGCAGCTGCTATGTCTGCTCAGCCACGGAGTTCCACCAGAACCCGAAGATCCCTATGCTGATGTTTCCATCCTGCTTTGCTGAGGTGACATCCCACTGTTTACATCTCTACTTCTTGGACCAAAGGCACCTTCCAGTTCTGTTTGCTAACAAGAAATTCTTGTACAAGTGACTGCTGGAGCCTGGGTGACAGCTTGGGGACACTGCACAGACTGTGCTGCACAGTGGGCCCTTGTTCTTCCAGCTGATGTGCCTCTGGTGAGCCCTCCACGTGCTGCAAGGCTGGAGATCAGCTTGCCTGGCGTTGTGGAGATGTGGGCGGTGGAGGTGTGCTGTCAGTCTGAGGAGCTCAGCTGTCCTCAGGCTCCTCCAAGGAGGGGAGAAAAGATTGGGTGGAACTGTGACTTGCACTGAGCTGTCCATTCTGGAAATGGTGCCAACCAGCACTGCTCTCAAGGTGACCTCAACCCCCATGACAGCCTTACCCATGGGTGCTGGTAGCCCTGTCATAGCCTTGGCACCCTTGATGGGCAGTCAGTGCTGAGTGGTTCAGCATTGGAGCAGCTACTTCTTATCAAGATAGTTGTCTTGAAATTTGGGTATAACAGATTTTTGGGTCTGCAGGGACAAGAAGCCCGATGTGTTCATCTTGGTCTTGTGACCCCCATGATAACAAGACCCTGTAGTGTGGCTGGGACTGGAGGACATGCGGCTGTGCCAAGGCTCCTGGCTTGGTTGTTTGCAGCTCAGTGGCAGCCCATAAAGCCAGGAGGGGTCCTGTTTTCCATGGAAGTGTAGAGCAGCCATGGCTGCTTCTGAGAGGGGTTTGTTGGTGTTGCCATTGGTTTGGAAAATCTGCTTCAGGTCTTGCAGGAACATCTTGACTGAGAGTTGCAGCTCTGATGCACGATTTGCAGTTCTGGGCAGAAGCTGTGCCATGAATAACTGCCTGGATAGGCCAAGAGGGGTGACAAGGTTGGGGCTGCAGCCACTTGTCCCCTCTCTACGCCTTTGTGGAGGGCCTGTTCCTAATCCTGTGCTTTTTTTAGATCCCCTGGGATCCACACATGGATGTGTGGTGGCAAGATCTAATGAGCGGTGCCAGCATGGAATGTGAGCCTGAGTGGTGCGACTCAGAGGATGAACTCTTCATTCTCTACACAAGTGGCTCAACTGGGAAACCTAAGGTACGTTTCCTACATAGCCTGCTGCCCTGTGGTGATGGACTGAGCCAGAGCAACCCCACAGTGATGGGGTGAGGGAGGTCCTGCCTGCCTTGGAGGAGGGGCTGTGTTTGTCACTGTGCTCAGCTTCTGTTTAATCTCAATGAAACAGTGATTCTCAGCTTGGCCTGGGAGCTGGGGGCCTTGATGGGAACATGACCTGATGGTTCTGTGCCTTCTCTTTTTAGGGTGTGCTGCATACCGTGGGTGGATACATGCTTTATGCTGCCACTTCATTCAAGTATGTCTTTGATTACCAGCCTGAGGACATCTACTGGTGCACAGCTGACATTGGATGGATAACAGGCCATTCCTACATCACTTACGGACCCTTGGCAAATGGGGCAACTAGCGTATTAGTAAGTGCTGGATGGCCACTGGGTGCCTGTCCTCTAAGAAGTTATGCATGGTGGTGCTTTGCTCTGTGAGGAGCACATCAGGATTTGCTTTTCTCCCTTGTATGAGGCCCAGTTGTACTTTCCATGCCATATTGTAGCGTGCTATGGTCTGTGAGGAAGGATAGTATTCCCCAAAGAGGACGTGAGTTACTCTGTAGTGGCAGAGGGGTGGCTAGGCTGTGTGTATAACTTCCAGGTAATTTGTTTTTCAGATGCTCACATTTCTTTCTCTTAGAAGTGCCTTGTGTAAACAGGCATCAGGACAACTGCAGGCTAATGTGAAAGCTGGATTGGAAGCCAGGGAGTAAAGTTGTTGCTGCTGGCACTAATTTGACAACCTGCATTTAATTCCTGTACCTGCATCTCCCTTGACAGTGTATGGCTGTAACTTGTATACACATCAGGAACCAGAGGCTTGGGTCCAAAATTCCCATGTGGAAGAGCAAGCAGAAAAATATGTCATGCTGGGAGAATCCTTTTTAAGGTTCTTAGTGCTGTTGGCTGTGTGTCTCCACAGCATGATGTGGCATTACCCTATGCCACATGGGCAGTGTCACTTCGGCTGGTGGGACTGTGTCACTGTGATAGCCACCCAAGTGTCTTCCTTGCTAGGATGTTTTAGGGGACATTTGCTAGGACACCTGGGTGAGAGGGTGTGAAATCCATCCTGAGGAAGAAGTAAGAAGAGTCCTGAACTGGTTTCACTGTGTGGTGCCCCTGGCATGCCTCTAAGATCACACAGGGGTACAGCTGCTCTCAGTTCCTCTTGCTTGAGGAAGGGCTGCAGGTCACTGTGGGGAGATGGCAGTGAGGAACAGCTGTGTCACTGCCCTGTCTCCCACTCAGTTTGAAGGTATCCCCACCTACCCGGACGCTGGGCGAATGTGGAGTATCATTGACAAGTACAAAGTGACCAAGTTCTACACAGCACCCACAGCCATCCGGCTGCTGATGAAGTGTGGGGAAGAGCCCGTCAAAAAGTGAGTCAGTCCCCAGGAGCACAGGGGTCCCTGGCACCAGCACAGCTTCCTTTCTGAGCAGCAGTATCCCACCATGTTGTCTGAACAAAACAGGATCTTTAGCCTTCAACCCAGCGATTTGCACCCCTTCACCACCTTCAGTGTGGTACCCCAGAGCAGGTTATTCTTTTTCACTGTAAGCTGCAGCTAAGCTTTGAGACTGCAGGTTCTCCCCTGCTCCCGCACCCAGGGCTCACAGAGGGGTGTTGGGCAGAGGGGCCCCTCTGTGATGCAGCTTGGCCCAAGGAAGGGAAGGAGCAGAGCCAAGTGGGAGCTTGGAGCAGGAGGCAACAAAACCACAGGGATTTCCCTTCTTCCCCTGTGGGAGAGAGCTGAGAAGGGACTGAATTATTGAAACTCCAAATATATTTGAGAGGCCTGGGGATTCCTGCAGGCTCTGCAGTGCCACAGGCTCACAGCTGCTTTTCTCTGCGGCCTGCTGAGCCCCTGTGAGCCCCCTCCTCTCTGCAGGCACAGCCGGAAGTCTCTGAAGGTTCTGGGGACCGTTGGGGAGCCCATCAACCCTGAAGCCTGGCTGTGGTACTACCGCGTGGTGGGAGAGGAGAGGTGTCCCATTGTGGACACGTTCTGGCAGACAGAGACGGTGAGTCCTCAGCTGGGTGTCTTTGGGACTTCTCTTTTCTTTGTGCTCCCAGCAGGCAGCGTGGTGTCTTTGCAGGTTTCCCGTAATGTTTCTTTGGTGCTATGGGGACCAGTTGTTCTCCTTGTCTAGGAGCTTTTCCCAGCATCTCATGTAGCCTGCAAGTGTTGGTTCTCCTTCCCTCCCAGGGCCTCAAACAGGCTCCATGGGGAGACCTTCTCAGAAAGGTTCCTGACAAGGTCTGCTCTGAACCCTGTTCTCCCTCTCTTTATCATCTCTAGCAGTTCCAAAGCTTTGTGCCCAAACACGGACTCCCTCTCCTCTGCTGTACCCTTCCCCACAGGCTGGCATCATCTAATCTCATTCCTTTTGCCTCTCTTCTCAGGGTGGCCACATGCTTACGCCTCTCCCTGCCGCCACCCCCATGAAACCAGGCTCTGCTGTGAGTATTACCATTGCCCTGGCAGGGAGGGCTCCCCATCCCTCTAGTTTGCAAAGTTTGAATGCCTGGGCTTATCTTCATGTCTCCTTGCTGTCTGGTCCCCTTGGCAGACATTCCCCTTCTTTGGTGTGGTCCCTGCCATCATGAACGAGTCGGGGGAAGAGCTGGAAGGAGAAGCAGAAGGCTACTTGGTAAAGAGGGGCTGATCTTCCTCACCCTACCCTTGTCTGTTCCCCACGAGCTCCAGGACATTCTGGGTAGCGTATGCACATCTCTGCTTACACTGGATCCCTTGGGTGGTAGGAGCTCTCTTTACTGCTGTAACTCACTGTGAATTTTGTGCCATGAACAACCTGGTTAAATGATCCATAAAGGCACTTGCATGCATGAGCATGGCAGGAGGGAGTGGAGAAGCTTTCTCAGTAGCATGAGGCAGTAGCTGTCTGAGTGTCATTTCTTATGGCCACCTCTGCAGCATCTCTGACATTGCACAGCACTGCAAAGACTGAGCTACTTTCCTTCTACTAGCAGAATAGACAGTTTATAGGATCCTGAACTGGGGGACACAGAAAGCAGGTATTTGATACATACCTTGACCCTTGGATGAGTTCTTCAGAGTAAAGTTGTAGCTCCTGGGGACATGGAAAGAACAAAAGGATTATGCTGAGCTAGCAAGCCCTGGAACAGTGTAGGAAGTGCTCTAGCTGGCCAGCAGTGCTGTGGGTACATGGAGGTGATTTAGAAATGCTGACGAACAGCAGAGACCACTCGGTTAAGAGCTGACCACTGACTCAGGTCTGCATTTTTCACTGTAGGTATTTAAGCAGCCCTGGCCAGGAATAATGCGCACACTGTATGGAAACCACCAGCAGTTTGAAACCACATACTTCAAGAAGTTCCCTGGGTACTACGTGACAGGTGATGGTAAGGCTGTCTGGGCAGTGTGTGGGTGCAGAGGCTTGGGGACAGCAATTAAAATCTTGCAAAGTCCTGGCCTCAGGATCCCTTATCAGTTGCTCCAGGAGCTGGCTCTGCTTCCTCATGCTGTCATTTCTGGCTATTTTTAGGTTGCAGGAGAGATAAAGATGGTTATTACTGGATCACAGGGCGAATTGATGACATGCTGAATGTTTCTGGTAAGAACAACTTTTGTCTTCAGTTGGAGCCAGTGTGCTTCCTGATGCTAGTTAAAAGAGCCTCTTTGCTTTTATGGAGAGCGTTTCTCTATGTGTGAGACTGCCCAGCAGCCTGTCCCCTAGATGGATCTAATTGCTGGATCAGGTTTGTTTCCAAATCAGACATGCCTATGACTTTGTGATTCTGAATTAATTCCTCCAGTAGCAGTACACTGGAGGGAAGGAGCCTTCTGCAGTATCTTAAAGCAGATCCTCAGCCAACATACATGCTTTGTGTTGAAGCATGCAGTGCCAAAGGGAAGCACAGACATCCAGGCTGGGCAAGACCTTGCAGTCTCTAATCCAACATGTAGCTCCAGGTAGGGTTAACATAAAAGCTGGATCAAGCTGCTCAGTGCTTTGCCCCCAGAGATGAAGGTTCTCTCTCCTCTTCTGGAGTTGTAGCCTGGAGGTACTCATTGCTGGCTCTGAGATGCTGCTATACTTTTTTACCTGCATCAAACTAGATGCTTTCATCAGACAAGCTAGATCCTCATCAACTGATCGTTTTGGGAGTTGGTCACCTGCCTGTGGTTTTCTGTGACAGCAGTCCCAGAATATCAGAGTGTGGGTGCAGGAAGTATACAAAAGTGAATTGTGCCCCAGCCTTGTGTTGGGAAGCTCTATTTCATATCTCCACAGTAATGACCTGGAGCAGCACAGGTCCAGCCCGTTCCTCCTCAGCTGACCTTGTGGGCAGCTCTCCTCTTACCAAATCCAACTCCTTCTCAGCCTGTGATTTGTTTAATCCTGTGTCTGTGAACAATTCACAGACCTGTCGAAGAAAGAAACCTAAAAGTGGGAAGGAGAACAGCCAGGGGAGGTAGCCTCACCCTGCAGCCTGAGCTCATGTGAGTGATGCCTGGCAGCCCTCTGGGGCAGCCCACAGCACTGAACTGCTAAAATGGGCTCGAGAAAACAGCTGGAGAGAGAAGCAAGTGAAACCAGTCCTCAAACATACAGCTCAGGGCTTTTTATACTTGCAGACCTCTTCCTCCTGGCTGCTGGGGGGCTGCAGGCCTCCATGCAGCTCTGCAATGCGCTGCCTCTCTGTTTCCAGGCCACTTGCTGAGCACTGCAGAGGTGGAGTCAGCTCTGCTTGGGCATGGAGCAGTCTCTGAGGCCGCTGTGGTCAGCCACCCACACCCCCTGAAAGGCGAGTGCCTCTACTGCTTCGTGACCCTGAAAGATGGCCATGAATTCACCAAGAACCTGGCAGATGAGCTGAAAAAACAAGGTAGTAACAGCCAAATAGGTTGGAGGCTGTGTTGCAGAGGGAAGGGCAGTGTTGGGCAGGGAGTGGAGGGGTTAAGGGCTTGGGTGCATAAATGAGGGTGCGTGTAGTCTGGGGAATGCAGCATGGACAACTGCATCAAGGTGCCCCCTCTGATTAAAGAACACGGCTGGCAAAGACTAAAATTAGTTCTCCTGGCCTTTGGCTGCTCATCTGATGCCGTCTCTACCTCTTGGGAGCTGGCAACTGCAGGGAGAACTTGGGTAGCTTTTGTTTGCAGTGGTGGGCACGGTTCCTGTGGTTCTCCCTGGTTGATTTGGGAACTGTTTGGTTACTTTGGGAGGCAGAAGGGAACATTTGCAAACCTGTCTCCTGCAGCCAGCGGGCACTGGCAGAGCAGGGACTGATCTGCCATGGGACTTTCTTCTCTGCAGGAACTCAGTAGGGAATCAATCCTTGCTCTGTCAAAGTGGTAGCAGTGATTGGTACAGTGATTATGGAGGTCTCTTGGAAATGGAGAAAATGAGAACTGGAGTGCAGCTGCCTTTAGGAAGATGTGCTGAGCTCTATACCGTGTGAGCACCAGGCTGCCCTGGGAGCTGGGCTCTGCATGCTTGAACTCAGTAGTCCTGCCAGAAGAATATGTGCAAGATCTTCTTGTACCTGTAATGAAGGTTTTTTGTTTTTTTATTTTGCAGTCAGGGAAAAAATTGGACCGATAGCAACACCTGATTACATCCAGTATGCCCCCAGCCTGCCTAAAACCCGTTCAGGTAAGGCGCCCAGCTACTTTACTGGAGAGGACCAATCAGTTCCTGCCAGTGGAAAGGAATAATCTCTGAATTGTTTGTCTGGGAACAGCCAAATCCACAGGGAGCAACCCTAGGGCATATGGGATGCCGTAGGTCTGGGCACTGACTTTTGCTAGGGATGCTGAAGAGATCCTAAGTCCTGCTTTCCTTGCATGGTTGTCCTTACAGGAAAGATCACCAGGCGGATACTAAGGAAGATTGCCCAAAATGACAGAGATCTGGGGGACATCTCCACCTTGGTAAACCCAGGCATTATAAACCAGCTTTTCAGCAACAGATGCGACACCAAACTGTAGCAGCATGACTTCTGCCTGCTGAACAGAACTGTAGCAGCAGTGTCCTAATGAGCAGGTCCCTCAAGTAACCACTGTCTGCCCTGGGAAAGAAACCTTCACCTGTTGAAATTGAATGTACAAATGTTGAGAGATGGAAGGCTGACCCTGGAGAGGCTGCGTCTTGCCAGCGTGTTCATGCCTTGGAGGAGCGTGCACGTCACATCAGAGATGAGTATCATACGTCTGAAGTTTGGACTCATTTACACAGGGACTTGTGACTTGTGCTCCTCTGTTTTCATCACCTCAATCTTGATTTTTATTGTTTTCTCTTGGGGGGGGTGTTGATTAACTTTATGTAGTTGAGGGACCCTGGTGTCCTTCCCTTAGTGGGAAGGAGCTGAGGGCAGGTTGTAGGGGAAGTGGTACTGGAGTTACTCAATGCAGGCAGGCAAGGGAGGCTCATCTACCACTATCTACATGCTGAGTAAGCTTCCTTTTCTACTCAGAGCTATGGGAAAACTTAAAAGCACTCACATCATAAGCACAACTGAATTTTAGACTTGTATCCACTGTTTTCTAGCTTAGGTCCCGTACCTGAAAGGGAATGAGGTAAGGCTTGGGAGCTGTGTGCTTTAGCTGGATTTTTTAGAGCTCTTTGGTACAGAGCACTGCAGAGGTATCTTTCCCACTGCAAACCAACCAAACGTGTGTTACTTCTGCTTAAATCTGGCATGACTTCATGATGATGAGAGAAAACAGTAACTTCAGCCCAAGTCTGAACACCATGAGGGTGCTACCAAAGCCAGCATTTCCTCATCAAGTTGATTACATTGAACATCAGTCCTGGATTGAGCTGGGAAAGATACCTCCTTGTAATGTCTGTATTGAAATCACACCTGAGCTGTTTGATTTCTACACTTAAACCAAAGGAGAAATGAGCTTTAAATCTTGCTGCAACAGGCTTTACCTTTAAACTGAGCTAGTGTTTGGCTGGCTGGGAAGGAGGAGGTAACTCTTCCAAGGCTCAGGGCAGGTGTTGCAGTTGCTCTGCAGAGCTGCTGCCCAAGTCTCATTTCTTGCCTGCTGCTCTCACCAGCATGATATCTGTTTGTGACCTATAACCTCAGTCGTGCCTGTGTCCCACATACCACCCACTGCTCCCTTCCACAGGAGTGTGCCACTTCTTTGACATGAGTTCCTACATCTGTTCTCCTCCTCTGTTACTACTGTTGTGTAATTTTGGCTGGAGACAGCTAGAACTCTATGCAAAATGGAATAAAAATTCAAGAAAACAAAACAGAAACAGGTTTAGAGCATGTGTAGAGGTAGGTGCATTGTAAATGTTTGTCTGGTGTGGAGTCCAGGGGGAGAGCTCTGTGCCATAACCAGGAGCTGTTCTGGAAACCACAAGTGCTGTGGGACAGACACTCATCCCTGTGTTGGGGTTGAGCACTGACAGTGCTTATGTGGCTGCAGTGGTGTCAGCTGATGTTTTTCTCTTTTCCCAAGGCTGTGGCTCAGTCTGTGCTGCCCCTACACAGGGCAGAGGGCAGAAGCTCCAGGGCCAGAGCCTGTGCTTTATTTTTCTCCTGTTCCGCAGCCAACATCATTCCACCAAGGTGGATGGAAAGCACCAGACTGTGTGACACCCACGTGTCATCAGCATGCAGGATGGATGCAGGAGCAGTGCCAGGGAGAAAGCAGCACATGCTATTCCAGTAGCTCAGAGCCCTGCTCCAGTGCTCACCTCCTGCTCCTCATGGCTACAGCTAACCTTGCATTCTCCCTGCTCACTGCTCCAGCAAAATGCACACCCAAGGACTAAGACCAAACTAGTTCCTCCTGGAGGGCATCGTGCCTCACACCTGCAGCTCAGCATTGGCTGCTCATGCTGCAGTGCAGGACACATCTCCAGTGCTGCTGCACAGACTTAGTTGAACAGACCAGAAGCTGCCAGGTTGACCAAGAAATGTCCATGCATAGGTGTGCAGCTGCCCAAAAGCCATGCCTGGACCAGGAGCTGAGCTTGGAGGAGAGGAGGATACTAAGAGCTCTCAGCTGCCACCACAGCTTGTCAGATCAAATTTGGCTTTGCAGGGACCAAGTTGAGCAGAACCAGCTCCCCCGGTGTCAGAGCAGTGAGCAAGTGTGTAAAGGAGGATGCAACCCCAGCTCTGTCTACAAGATGGAGTTTGAGCAGAGCCCAGAGCAGCCAGCAGCCCTGATGGCTTCACCTGAAGCTGGGGACAGAGCTCAGCCAAGGGCATACTCCCAGAGCTTGCACTCAGCCTGCCTCGTGCAAAATGTCCATCATGCTACCCCCACTCCAGGTACAATTTAAGATATGTGTCCCTCTTTGCACAGCTATTCTCAGACAAAACTGACCCCACAGCCCTGTTTAGATTCAGTATATGTTTTAATCTCTGGTGGGGTAATCAAGCTCCCCAACTGAACGCCAGCCACGGATTGTGGAATCAGCTACAGAACAGAACCACTGCGCAGTGGCAGATCAATGCTTGATTGAGGGACCTGGACTGCAGGCTGTAGCACAGCCAACAGGGTATCAGGAACACGGGCATGAGGCCTCGCTGCAGTCACTGAGTGGCAGAACTCAGGCTGCCTAGGTGCTTCACCAGGGCAATTCCAGGAAGGGGCACTTCGTGTCACACCTGGAGCTGCTCAGCTGAGCAGGGCTGGAGTGGAAGAGGGGTGCACTGCAGACATGAGCCTGTGGGCAGGAGCACCCACTGCTCTGTTCCCATTGATTCAGGAAACCCGGGGGAGACGCATCTTGTCATCCCTCAGTGCTGGTCCCACGGTGAAACCAAGAGAACGCACTGACAGTGATGGAGGCTTGGGGAAGCTGCAGCAGGGCAGCTGTCCACGTGCATAGGAGCATAACGAAACTGGGACTGGCACTGAGCAGGGTCACTTCCAGTGCTGCAGCAGCCTCCAAGAGCACATTTCAAACCAATGCAAAACCCTTGGCTGTCTCCAGCCCTTCCCACCTCACCCTGAGGGAAGCAGCCCTGTGGCAGCCCAGCCCTGTGGGCACTGCACGAGGAGCTCACACCAGGTAGGGGGTGTCCAGCACCGCCACCCCGGCTGCCACCCCACCGTCTGCATGCTCCACTGCCTTCGTCCGCAACAGGTGGCCAGCTGCCTCATTCAGCACCAGCTCCGTGCCCTGCCTGCAAAGAGAAGGGAGAGGGGAAGCACGGTGGAGCAGAAAGCCCACAGCATTTCTCCCATCTGCAACAATCTGAGTAGTGTCTCCTGCTGGTGATGCTGCCCTTCTTTGGCTGGGCTATGGTGGCTGCAATGCTCTGCACGGGAGCAGTGCTGGGCTGTGAATGCTGCCAGAGTGCATTTGTTTCTAAAAGTTGTAGGAGGGCTTCAATCTACAAACTATGGAAGTTTTTCTGTGAACCCTCTTATAGAGGATTTTAAACAAAAGCAACAGCTACTTAGGGTTGAGCATGACCACTTTCACCTTCAGCTCTTTCTGAGTGAGGCTGTGTGCAGATGTTGGGAAGTTCCTCCAGCAACTGGGAATGGGACACCCCAACTTTGGGATTTGGAAAGCTGCTGCTGGGCACATATCCCACCCAATGCCATCTGTCCCTATCCCTCCATCCTGGAACATCTGCCCTGCTGTTAAGATGTTCTTCTGAGACAGGAGCAGGGATAGGAAGCACTCTATACTGCATGATACTCACCTGACATAGACACCGAAAATACCAAGCTCTGAGATGCACTTGGAGGCCTTTAGGGGACTGCGTGCCCTCAACAAATAATTCACTGCTGGCTGTGGCTCAATCTTGTCCATCAGGATGTAGGAGGTTCTCTCAGGGCTGTCTTTGATCCTCTCCAGAACCTGCCTGAGCTCCTCACCATACAGGTTGTTCCCTGAGGGTAGAACACATGGGTCGGGTGCCTGCTCTGCCCTGTCAGCACTGGGACCTGGAGCTCAGCAGGAGCAGTGCTCCCTCACTGCTGTGATAGATTCCTGTGGGCACAAAGCCACTCCACCCTGCCTCTCACCCCTCTGAGCAGGACCAGAAGCCATCACAGGGGATCGTGGGCAGTGTGAACCACACCAAAACCCAGGGGAGCCCACTCCAACTCATACCTCCTCCTTCTCGCTGTGGTTTCAGCACAAACCGCTCAGGGCTGGCGATAGCCGTGGCAGCAATCCGGTCACCCTCTTCACCCTGGAAGAAAGACGGCAACAGCAAAGCATCAGTGAGGAGCAGGAGCTCCTCCAGAGGTCTCTCTGAGCATGACTACCAGGTGCCCGAGGCCAGCAAAACATACTCATGTTTCTGAACCAAGAATTACATTGTGCAGGCCAAGCGTGTGTCTTGTCTTCACCCTCGTTCCAATCCCACTCACCACATCCAGCGAGTACAGCCCAGCAAATGTTGCTCTGATGCGTTTGACAGCCTCAGTGTGGCCAGGCAGCAGCTTCTCCAGCATCCCTGGGCGGCTCAGCTCTTGCTGCACCTTCTTGGTGCCAGCCAGCTGCGTGGCAATGTCAGGGCACTTCACTGCCCGCGACCTCTCCAACAGCAGCCGTGCTTCCCAGTTCTGAGACAGGGGAGAGCAATCAGCCCACCAGCACAACCAGGCTTCCTCTTGTTTCTG
>JAOWBP010062324.1:438-35960 GCA_028571105.1 Tragopan temminckii
ATAAACCTTATTCAGACTCAGCTCCTAAAACTCAAAAGAGTCCCAAGAGTTTTAGGGGTTCTTTATTCTGATTCAGACTCAGTTTTCCAGTCCTCTATGTACTTCTTTCCAGTTCTTTCCAGTCCTCTACTCACTTCCGCAGTTATTATTCAACCTCATTGTCACAGCTGAGGCAAGAAAAGCAACTCAGCTGTAATATTACTTTCTTTTGTCTCTCAAGAACCTTTTTCTTGGATTTCCTTATTGCCTTCTCTTTTATTTATAGAGTTTTAAATCATACAATGGCAGCTATTCATTCATTTTGGATGCAAATTATGGGTTATTTATGCTGTTGCTCATACTAATAGCAAACTGCTTGACCTATATTAGTATTCTTAATGCTCATTTTGGCAGAAGTGAAATTATTGTGTTTCTGAATGGGCAGGAATTTACCAGGTGCATTACAAATCTAGTTAGAACTTGAACAAAATACAGATGGGTCTTTTGACGCCTGAGCTACTGGGTTTGAAAGATAGAATGACTGCTATCAATTTAATATACAGCACTGACAATTACAGTTTGGAAATAGTTGTATGTGGCTCAGTTTTCACAGGATTTTAGTATACTGAGCAATACTGAAACACTGCAAAAACTGAACCATAAACAAGAGTTTTTGAATGCTGCTTAAAACCAGTATCTAGTATACAGGACAGAAATGAAGTCATTTCTGGTAAGCTGACATTTATGAGGAAGTTTACTGTTCAAATATGCTACAGGAATAAATATGGTGTTTTATCCGTTTACTAATTTGTCTGTTCTCATTGTACCATCCACTAAGCCAAAAATAAACAATGAATGTTTGTTTTTAAAACTATTTGTTAGCAAACATTGGAGTTTCTGAATGAAAATTATGAACAAATCTTTGCCCAGAAAAGGTGAACAATTGATCAGAAAAGGTAAACAAATTCCTAAGATTAAACTAAAGCAGGTTTTCTAAAATGCTTATGAAATCACAGTTACTGTAGCTGCATTACTAGTCTTGCTTCATTTAGAAAATTGTGGTGATTATCAGAATAAAATTAGGTATGATGGATCACTACATTTGAGCCTGGTACATCAAGTCATCTCTTGCTGCTCCACATCCAAAAAAACTTGCCTTCTTATTGCTAAGGGTGTAATTCTATCTTCACAGGACCACTCCAACAGGAAAATATAAGAAATTCTTGATAGGAGTCAAATAACTTTTCACTACCAACTATTTAAGTTTTCTTATAGATAGAAGCTGTAAACCTTCTTAATGTTAGTTCAATGGAAACAAGGTACAAAGGAAGAAAAGACCAATAATTTATGCTATTTTTCTTCTCAAAACTTAGATGTCTTTTCCTATACTGTACATAAACTTTGAGAGTGGATTTCCATATATGAATATGAGACTTTTTCTAAATTCTGAAGGATTTTTTATATAGACTGAAAAATTCTGTGGGAGAGGAAGTTCAGAATATACATGCTGGGCTGAACTATCTACCAGAAGTATTGTAAATATGACGGACTCCTTAGCTACTTCTGGTGTCCTGAGCTCCCAGTGAAACCATTTTCCTAGGAGTGTTGTCTTCCTTCTTTTCTTGTTACTCCCTGGGACTCCTTTCTGTATGTACCCACATCTAGCAGCTATCAGGAACAAACAAACAAACAAAGATGCTCATCCCAACCCAACACATGAGCTCTGATTTCCACCCATCAGCATATTTTAGTGATGGGAGTGGGGTTAGTCTCACTGAATTCCTCCTGGCCATCAAGCAGCAGAAAATGTATGCAACACACCCCAGTTAGACCCTCCTATCCCAACTGCATGACAGGTAGGAAATGAGTCTTGTGTTAACTGCATGTGTGCATATTCTGGGTGTAAACACTGTGATTGATAGTCTCTGTTCCAGATAGGGATCTTGAAAATTTACACTCATTAGTTTACTAAAGCTGCAGTTTCACTTCCCTTACATGTCTGAAGTTAGATCATAATCCCAGCATGATCTCCCAAAATGCATAACAAAATTTTGAGAGACTTTGAAGTTGTCAGCCATTTGAAACTTACCCATGCAACTCACTTTCCGAAGACTTTCAGACATCTCTTTTGAAGCAAAATGTTGTTCTGCTCAATGTAATCACACAGGAGAAGTCAATATTATTCTCTGTGGGTCACACTTGGAGCTTTTAGGCCTTAACAGAGCAACCACTAGCATGAAAAGCACCTGAATTAGAGGTAAAAAGAAGTGGTTAGAATGTAGTCCCCAAAAGCCTCTGCACCTGAAGTATCCCCAGAACACTGAAAAATACAGTGCAAAAACTATATAAGATTTTTGTCCATCTGTAGCAGCCTTGGAGGCCCAGCAGGATCCCCATGATCACCACACATGGCATTAAAGTTTTGACACTAAATTTAGACCTTTCGGCTGAACCTTAGTGTCTTCATTTGAGTGAGTATTTTAAGATCTTCTTAATCAGTAAGAGATCTATTCAGACCTGTTCAGCTGGAGTTCAGAGTGCAGATCAAATGAAAAATATAGATATGGTAAGAATCTCAGGACTAGACACAGTCCCCAAGTTTGCACATGTTACTAATGTGAGGTATTCATTGAGATTTTTACACTGCTGTAATAAACACAAGTATCTCAGCTAGAAACTTGACTTGCTTTCTTCACTGTACTACATATAGATTAAATTTAAATACTTGTGGAAGCATGTAATTTGTTGGGTATAAGTACAATTGTAGCCATCTCTAGTACAGCATTGTTAGTTCAGTTGTGTTACTGCACAGTTTGCTTTACACCATTTGTTAATTTATAATAGGAACACACACTCATCAGAAATTTTCAGTGCTTTTCTCCCCACATCATGGTATTTTGCCTAGTTTCTGTTTGGTTTTGTTGCAAATAAATATTTTTGATTTTTAAGCGTGGCTTCCTTGTTCATTTAACTTTGTTTTTCTATTCTAAGCAGATTTTCAACCTGTACTCATTGGTTAACTATCTGAATCACAGAGCAGCCCTTCTAATCAACATTGTAACCTTCATAAATATCCTCATAAAGGACGCTGCAGCTAACAAATTTTGATTCTAGCCACTGGGAAGTTTTATCCATCTAGTCACTCTTTAGCTAGCAATATACCACTGCTGTGCTGCTTGCCCTTACTGATTACCTTTGCTTCCACAAAGAAAATCTAGGTGAAAGTGCTAAGCCTCCTGTCAGAGATAACTGGACTCCACAGAGAGGAAGATGACAGAGGAAAAGCACAAGATCATCAGCTAGGAGGATAACTACCGTTCCCATAATACCCACAGCATCTTCTCCAAGGTGTAATATCTGACACCTGCATCTGTATGCATCTTCATCTTACAGAAGCAGCCACTTTTTAGCATGGGATGCCTTAAATCAACATGCAGTCAAGGACAAGTGAAGTATAAAATTATACTACAGAACTGAGTTCATTCCTTTCTACTTGTAATGCACATACTTGCGATGATTATGTTCACTTCTAAAACAAGGAGCAACTCCTTACCACCTAAAATCAGCTGAACAATTAATTTAAAAATCTCTGAATATTTCACATTTTGTATGAAGTCTGGCAAAAAAAAATATATATGCACACATATTACACATACATTACACATACATTACACACTGCTTTCTCTCTCATTTGTAAGAAAGCCTAGTTTGCAAATAATTTTGTTTTTCTTTCTCAGTTTTTTACAACTATAACATGTCTACATTTGAAGACTCGCTCCTTAGAATTCCAAATTTAAATATAATGAAGAAAATGTAACCCTTCATGTTTTTCTCTATTCATACCACACCAATTCTCAAGCCTAATATTAAAAGACCATTCCTTTCAGCAACATGAAAACAATGTTTCTTAGCCTTCTCATTCAAGGAAACTCAGAGAAGTGATTTCAGCAAATTAAATCCAACAAGAACACATCAAAAGATATTTGATTTGCCATCTTGATAAGTTTTAATTGATTAATAGCATCTTCTGTTTATTCTGTTAATTTTAACTTACTACAATTTTAACTGAATACCAGCAAATTATTTCCTTAGCTGTTTATGTGTCAAAATATATTGTTATTATAACAAGGTAGGATCCTATTCATTCTTATTTTATTTCTCAGTGGAAAAGCTAGTGTCTCTGATAGCTCTGACTGCATTCACTTGGTACCTAAAGCTACTTGTCAGATTGGGTGGTGTTTCCTACCTAGCACCCCGGTGCCACAATACATATAGAAAAGAGACAGAGAGATAGACCGCTAACTCCACAGGGAAATGTGTCCTGTTCTAAAAAAGCTGGAATGATTTGCATTTCATAATTGCCTACTGCTATCTGCTAATAGACTAATTTATCAGACTAAATTGAAGTACATATATAATGCTTGGCAGCTTTGATCATCTAAGAGGAATACAGCCCCAATAAAGCAGTGTGATTCAACTAAAAGAAATGATTAAGAGCAAGACTACTGTCTTGCTTCTTCCTATACTTCCTATACTTCCTATACCTATACTTCTTCCTAAACCTCAAAGACAGCAAAGAGCAAATGCAGCCAGATTTCACTACCACTACTATTTAGCGGTGCTTTCTGTTGACTAACTAGTTACTGGCTACCAGTTCAAACCTGCCCGAAGAAATTCGGTGTAAGTAAGTTAAGCAAAATCAAGCAACGTAAATTACTGGCATTCTTTGTCTTTGGATAATTAAGGGGAAAGATCAAAGTACTTACTTATCCAAGGACCAAATTTAGACTCTGAGTTGGCAATGTATTACATCTGATTGTCTGGACACAAGTCCCCATTCTTCCTTGCTGTATACAGATGCCTGTTTAAAAGCCTTAACAAGCATTTCAGCTAGTTTTAATTTTATGTAATTTAAATGTAATGTTCAAATGAATTTTTAATGTGCCATTAAAACCTGGAGTTCATTAACCATTTACAATAACACACAACAGGAGTTCTGTCATCGCTGACTGATTTGTCCTTAAGACCAATAGGAAATCTACAGAACCTTGAGATAAGCTATTTGTAAACTAAGCCTTTGTAAACATTGTAAACTAAGTCTCTTTAAAGATCAGAAGAGCTGGCTCTGCTCTTTCAAAAAAACTTATGGTTTTACATATATACTTCTTAGGAAGGATAATTTTAAAACAGAAAATCTACCAATCATAACAGCTAGACAGAGGTTCTTTTTATACACAGTCAGAATAATGCTGTTGCCTGACTAAAATACCAGTCTTTGCTGTCCTTGCTGTTTGTATGCAAGTTTACCCCACTCCTTTGCTGGAAAGGAAAGAATGCGACCAACAGATTTTTCTGTTTATAAAGAAAAGGTATATGCAGAAGTTTCACTTTCTTTGGTCATCATTATTCAAAGCAGCTTAGTGAGAAAGATGTCACCTGTAAAGCTACACAAAAATGCAAGAGCAATTTCAATCTAGACAGCTATGTTCATTAAGTATAAAAGCAACAGTGATAGACAACAAAAAAACTGTGAGTTTTCATCTTTTATCAATTTCCCACAATTCTCTAGGTGTTTTCTAGGAGTTTTCAGCAGTGTTTCTAGAAACAGGAGCAATTTCAGTTGTAGGTAAAAACATCTCAGTTTAGACTCGGACAGCTCTGTTCTAACTTCCCCTCTCTCTCCTGGATTCTGAGGGCCAATCTCGTGCTATGTTCTCAGGCTGCTTTCTTCAGCCCCTGCCTCTTACCACAAATGCACGAAGTTGCATTTTCAGGATCACTTACTGCTGTTGAAATATATTTATTTTTGTCTTGCCTGCCTGTAAATACATTTGCAGTTCCCTAATGGCTCTGATATCTTTGTTAATCATCTTCAGCAGAATTTCAGCACAAGGGTCTTAATTTACCTTCCAAAGATTCACATTCACAGGTATACCACAGTCAACACTTGAGTTAGTTCAGATAAATCCTAGTCTAGATAATTTTGCACTAATCTTCAGATGGCTTTATAGACATAGCCACAATGGTTTCTTTCCAGCTCTCAGTGGCCAAGGAGAGCACTGAAAATTAGCCTTACTGAATATGAGGCTGAAGTTTTGAAACTAAGGTACAGTTCCAGGAATTGTACATGGATAAAGAGCCAAATAGTTCAGACTTAGTGAAGTAACTCCTATAGAAAGGTAAATGTTTCTCTGAAACATAACTCAAGTTTCCTAATAATTAGCTGAAAACAAGATATATGTGCTACAAATACCGTGCTTATGTGCTTAAATCTTACCATATGGATGAGCTTTGGCAGAGGCCACGCTGTTAATACCAACAGACAGATGAATGTCTGAAGGAGCGGCACTTTCAATGACGAGGACTGCAACACCTACATCTGCCTCAAGGAAGCAATCCATCTGTATTCTTAGCCAAAGTCAATTTGTTAAGGGACATTGCCTTCTGTCTTGATTTCATACCACTCTTTGCAAGAAGATCAGTCTAAATTTCCTGTCTTTCCCTGTTACATAAGCTTCCTCTGACTTAAAGCTTACTTCAGCTTCTTAGATAAAGGTACATCTTTCTATAATTTATATCCAGAAATCAGTTCTACATTTCAGTCTCATTTAGTCATTTCTGCAAAAGTATTTGAAAGGGATAATAAGATTAAAATATTTTAAATAAAATAGGAAGCATTAATTATCTGCCTTATTTTATGCTAGAAATTAGGCGTATAATTACAATGGAAAATTATCAGTGTACCTGACTCATTCTCCATTATACTACCAAAGCTAGAAACAGCCTTACTAAGTGTCCAGGGAATGAGAAATGCTAATTATATTGCCTGGCTCTGAGTGCTCTGGTAGTACTTTACAAAAATAAATAGCTATTGTATGTCGCCTATTTAATGTAACTGGGCTGCATGAAAAGAAGTTTAGAAAAACTCTTATGCAGAGTTTTCTATTTAAAGAATCTTTTTAAATTCAGCAAAGAATAATCTTTTTAAAAATGTGTTTGATTGTTTTTCAGGCTTTTCTGATTGATTTGGCATGCAATAGAGTAATCTAATTGTTACCACTGTGATGAAGTTGTTTTGAACAGAATTCAATATTCTTGATAAATCCTCTTGGTTTTTTTGGTTTGTTTTTCTTAATTTCCAACAGATTTTAACTTAAATATGTAATTCACTGCAGAAGAATTGAAAGCCTTTAGATTTTTTATGAGACTATCCTGGAATGGATGGGCTAATGGGACTCTGTGATTTATTTTCCTTAAACAAAAGAAAAAATCATATCTTATTCATCATCTGTCGCTCAAGCCAGAATTTTCTTTGCTTAGTCTCAACCAAAGCAGATAGAATTCCTAATCTAATTTTTTTTTATAACTTACCTACTGCATACACAACATTTTTCATACAAGAGAAGCAGCGAGGAAAATGTTAATAGCAATACACTATGTTTTTGTATACCAGCAATGAGAACAGCCTTTTTTAGAGACATTCAAAAACTTCTTGATAACAAGTATGATGTTTACTAAGAAAATGCAGCAGCTGCTTCTGAAATGGAGGGGCAGACACTCAGAGGCTATGTCCCTGAAATCCTCCGAACATGAGTTAGAGAGCAAGGAGGTAAAGAAGGTTATAAATTTAGCAGGAAAAGAGGAGCAAGGTCTCAGTATCTATGCCATATCTCAGGTATGAGTTATACATTCCTGTTTCTTGGCAACTGATGATCTGCGGAATCTTGCTAGCAGTGAAGACTACAAGTCAATTCTTATGTGAAAATATGTCACACCAAGAAAGAAGGAGGTCAGTTTGGCTCAGATGTTAGATTTTTTTAAATCTTTATGTTCTTGGTGGTATTTCAAAGACATTTTACAGTATTTCATCCTCTTCTCTGTGCAATACTTTGATTTTAAGAAATCCTATGGTTCTCTTTGGAAGTTGTCTGAAAATTACTTATGGGTTCTTATAATATTTATTATTATTATTATTATTTTTTTTTTTAGCATGCCCTAGAGGTTTAGTGAAAATCCTGAAGGAAACTTCGGCAGTGCCCAAGCTAAGTAGCAAGAAGAACATGTAACAGCCATGTATTAGATCTTCAGTGGTCATTTATACTTTTCCAGACTCTGAAAATGTAAGGAAACTCAAGAACAATGTTGTTACCATACCTTCTAATGCCACTGATTTTGGTAGCTAGATCCATGAGAAGAAAAGGTCTCCCACACAATCATTACACAGAAGACAGTTTTACTTTCTCAAACTTAATATACTGTGCTTAAAAAGAACTAAATTTATTTTTTATCCTGTTCCACAAACAACATAACCATGAAAACACTTTTTCCTAGTTGCTGTAGCATTATTGTCTCTTTAATCACCTTTTATTCCTAACCTATGTAGGAAAGTACCTGAGTGCTTTCAGGAGTTCAGGATATGGGAAAGATGTGCATGAGTGACATACAAAGTCAGAGCTGTATAGTCACTGTGCAGTTTTCCATTGTATTCCCTGACTGGGCCACAGTGCTGCTTCAAGCCTGTTCTGTGTATCACATTTTAAGCTAAAACACAAAGAACAGAAAAAATAGGTTGCCATTTCCTTTCTCTCTGAAGGTGTGGGAGGAACCACAAGTTTGGCCCTGTTCCTCTCTCATCTTCCAGGCTGTCACTGTAGGCATGCTTATGAAGACCAGCACTAGCAAAAAGCTGAGCTGAAGCCAGGCTGCTTTTGTTCAAAAGCATCTTTGTGTCTCTGTGCTGCATCTCCCAGTTTATCTGTCTTTGAATAGGTTTTTGAAAACCATAGAGCCACATCTCACTGCTCAGCCACTGTTCCAAGTGGAAAGTGTCTGCTCTCCTGCAGATGAGCTGTGCCTTGAAGAACAACTGGACTCCTGTGACAGGCATCTTAGCTAAAGCACTTGCACAAATATACAGAAAGCCAATCTACCAATGAATAAAATAACAGATTCAACTGTAATGCACCGTGCCACATCGACTACTTACTGTCATGTGTTTCTGACATATATGTTCTTCACAAAAAAAAAAAAAAAAAAATTGGCCTCAGGCTACCTTATAGGATTCAGGGATTGTATGTAGACTCACTCATATACATACAGTAGGCTCTTATGATCTCTCTCAGAAATGTGCATATCACAGAGTACTGCTCCCTCCCACTGATCCAAGAAAAGCCTCTCTGTCAAAAAGAGGAAACTCACAAACTGAAATGAAATACTATTTCAGGCTTCAGAATGCCTTCATTCAAAAGTGGGCAGGAGCATCAACTTCCTTCCCACTACTTCTCTGAGACATTAGTCTGTGCTCCTGATAAATATACTGCAGTCCTACAGTATGGATTGAAGGCCACATTTAGAGATAAGAGGAAAACAGTACATTCTAAAGTCAAAATACATCAACAGATACTTCACTGCTTTTGTATTTGAAAGTATTTAAGGAGTACAATTAAACTTTGAAAGTCTAGACTTACTCTCTGTTCCTCTTCAAAACCCCCTGAAGTCATAACTAAGAACGCTGAAGAAATAACTACCAACTTTAAAGAAATAAAGCTTTCTAACTGTTGAATAATAATCACTGTTCCAGTGAAGCAAATGATGTGCATAAAGATTTTCATGTCTGTACATTTTGCAGAATTCCAATTCACTGAGACACCATATTGAAGAAACATCTCCTATTAAAATCTTTGTTAAACAGCTGTGTGAATGGTTATTCGCATGATTAGCAGACTATTCCTCCATGACTTTATCTTCAGTGTTCTGGAAAACATAAACGATATTACAAGAAGATAGTAAAAGTATTATAAAAATGAGTCATGAGACAAAGAGCTGCAGGTGATATTTGCTAAGAAACATTTTAATATATTTCTAAGGGCTGCATGATGATTACTGCTGCTTGCACAGGGGAAAAGGTGAGTCTCGCACAATAAGTATAACTACAAGTATCTTGAAGTTACTAGTTCCTAAATTACAGCAATTCTCCCACACAAGTTTTGAAAATACCCAGTATTCTACTCAGCTATATAAAATTTCAATTTAGATGGCAATACTTAAGAGATTTCAAGGTAAGAGGGAGTTTCCAATGTCTACTTAGAGGCCTTAAAAATGTTTTGCCTTAGCCGTGATGCTTAATTTCAGGGCTCAGTGCTGTTATTATCAACGAAACTGTATATTGCATCTACTTTAATAAAAACAAATAAACTTTTTGGAATGGAAGTATTCAAGCGCTTCAAAATTATCTGGGGTCTTTGATCTCATTATACTCTCATCATTACCTTAGGTCTCCAAATACTCAGAAGTAAAGACTAATGTCTCATATTCCTGAAAATTGCTATTGTGTGTATAGCACCTGAATCTCTACCTATCTCACTGTAAACCGGAGGGAACTGCACCGAGATCAGTGGGACTAGAATAAGAATAAGAATTTCCACAACTGTAAGGTTAAGTAAGAATTTACCTTCTGGGAAAAAAAAAAAAAATCTGTATCTGCTCTCCAGGTATTTTGCCTTTGTCAAATTACCTAATAAAGTTTGCACAAATATATTTTTTGAATGGATAAATGCTGCTATTTATGAGCTACTGTCAACTTAAAATGCCCTGAAATCCAAAAGAAGAAAATGTCAAGAGGCACCCAGTGCACAGCAATTTCTATACTGAAGCTGACAGAAAGCAAACTGTTTTCAGTTCTTCTACTGGTGAATTATTTGGTTATTTTTATTGATGTACCTAAGAAGTTTTGATAGTAGTTACAAATACTTGAAATCCTCAAGGTGTCTCTGTTTTTAGTTTTTATATGTGATAATATTGATATACCTGTAAATATAGTAATCATCAAGTAGAACTCAGAATAACATACAGTTTTTGCAAACAGCTTAAAGAATGAGCTAACAAGAGTGATAATCTAGCATTATTTCATTCTGGCTGAGGAAGGCTCCTTCCTCCTTAAACAGTGAGGCTCTTAGTGACTGTACCTAACGGTATTTATTTTCTTCTGATAGGCTTCACTTTACATTCACTTAAATATACTTAAATACAGGCAAGTTAAAGAATTAAGATCAAGCAAATCATAATGAAATAATCCCTTCTAACTTTACTGTTCTACTGGAAAATTCTGCTGATCAAAAAATTCCTGACACTATCCTTTTCCATCACAAAACTACTTTCATGTTGCAAATCATGTGGGATGACTACCAAAAAGGAAGCTGATTTATATATTCAAGATTCTAAATATCTTCTAATTATTTAACATAGCTTTCCGTGAGAAATGCACATGCTGCCAAGAAGAGTTTAATTTCTCCTTTTAGTTTAGATCATGTCATACCTAAGTTGAGGAGATAATTTGGGCTTCCAAATACTAGTACCAGCAACTCATTTTATATTCTGAAATCATTTTGTCAATTCCTGTCCATTGCAGATTTTTGAGGTGCCATAGTTGCCTATGGAAAATATTACATTTAATATTAAATTTTCTGTAAATAATGGATGAGTTCCTGCCTGCGTTGGAGTAAACTGTAATTTGATTTTAAAGGACGATGACTTTAGCCCAAGATGCAGGGCATGGCAAGTAAAATCACAGTAATTCCTCTCTAATATAATTATACCTTAGAGAATGCTTACACTCAGAATCAGTTTGGCCTCTGACTTATATGCTTTT
Organism: Tragopan temminckii; assembly: GCA_028571105.1. Lineage (NCBI taxonomy): Eukaryota > Metazoa > Chordata > Aves > Galliformes > Phasianidae > Tragopan > Tragopan temminckii. Next base: position 12,065 of record JAOWBP010062324.1, read on the forward strand.
ATACATCAATTTATCATTTAAAATATTCAAAGATCACAAATAATATGTTCTGAACATTCAACTATTTTTTTCTGTTCTGCAGCAGCTTGTAAGAAGTGAGAAAGAGATACCTCAAATTACTGTGGGCATGACAATCAAAAAAGAGAAGACCAAATATCACGTTTACGTACCTTAGAGTGAATTCAAAATGAAGATGAAATTTTGCCTGATTGTGTCTATTTAACATTACAAAAAGGTGATAAAAAGCATAGGGGGACTTGCCTTCGGCATTGAAATTGCAAGACATGTTCAGCCTTTAAGAACCATAACAGTTGAAGAAATAATTAAGATACAAATGCTGTAAAGAGCTGAAAGACTGGAGAGACAGAGGGAGAGATTTAGCTAATATCCTTTTGATGTCAGAACATCATGGGCATTTTGTTGTAGCATCACAAGTCAAGTGTGAGAGTATGTTCAAGTGTAAGAACTGATGATATCTGCATTAGCTGAGAATGTACCAGCAACCTAGGACTAGATTGTTTCACACAAAGCACAGTCTGTAACACCGTTTATCATATGATTGCCTCTTCTCAACTTAAAAGCACCCCAGCAAGAAAGAGACAAGCTCAATTTTAAAACAAAATCCACTGCAAGCCACCTTTAAGTCCATCATGAACTCTTGTTGGAGTTTCATGCAATCTTAGTTCTCCTATCACCTCTCCTAAATAATTTCTCTCCATTCTGAAAGAACAAGGATAAACAGATTCTTGTATATTCAGCAATAATTTTTCTTTAAGCTTTATTATGGGAAGACTCTGAAATAGATGGTTTTTAATTCGATTTGGAGAGTAACACATGTAAAACTCCTTACGTCTTCAAAAAATCTCCTGGGTTTGCAGCTCTTGTGTAAAAGACCACACAAAATGTACATTCGACTAAAACAGAGTATCTTAGCAATGCTTGTTGTTATGCCCTGGGACTAATATGGTGACACTCTGCTTGGGTGGTTGAGGTAAAATAACACATCTGTCCAGGCCCACTAGTGGTAATGCTCTCAGATTATTTTCACATGAAGGAATGCTGTATAGTAATCACATAACACTGTGGGTTCCAGTTCATCTTCATAACTGGATTTTTTTCCACCATTCAGGATATGGAAGTATCCTGTATTCAAAAAGGAAATAATTTAGTCCTAAGTTCTGTTTTATCCAACCAACCAAATGACATCATTATAATATCATTGCATATCTAATTTACCCATATCTATCTATTCTTCTGAAGTTCTCAATTTAGCTGCTGAAATAAGCTTCATCTTGAATGAATGAATGAAATTTCTAGGCAACAAATCTCAGCTAGAGGAGAACATTTTAATACCCAGAATCACAAACTTCTCCTTTTTCATTAAGGAATAATCATCATGGTTACGTTGGCTTAAAAATCACAAGCAGAAAAACCATGAAACAATGAAAAATATAAATTTGATGTTTTCATATTTATTTTAATGTTTTTGAAACTATAGATCCACCACAGAAGAATTTTGAGTAACTGTGTAAGGCTTAATGTCTAAAGTTGCCACATGTCATAACCTGTCAAGATATGGCAATTTTAATGAAAATTATGATCAGTTTTTAAGTGGGAAAATTTAGTTACTCAGACTTTGAGATTTTGAAGGTAAAACAAATATTTTACACCATACAATACAATTACGACAAATAAACACAACCGTACTTTCCTATTTTTAATAAAAGATATTAACTCATTCTGAACTTGCCTCTCTTCAACATCCTGTCAGGCAGTTTTCATCCTCCCTGGGTTTATGGATCCTTACAGTTTTTCATCTGAAGCGTGAAAACCTTCAGAAATCTTTTGTGACATAGAGTTTAGACATCACTAGAAATAATCTGATCTTACTCTTGTATCCTATCCATCACAGGCTAAATAATTCTGACTCAATCTTTCTAAGAAGTTCATTTTCTTGTTTTACACAAAACTCACACTTCATAAAGAATCCAGCTCTTGTTCCAACAGTTAATTAAACACACTGTAAAAAATAAAAATATGCTTTTACATCTGATTGCAGTTTTGCTTACTTTTCATTCCCAAATATTTTTTGGATGCTGTTTTTTTAGGCTGAAAGAGCATAACTAACTGATGATGTTTTCCTGGCAGTTATATGCCATAATCAAGTCACCTTTCCCTTATCTTAAGTTCTTTAATTACTCCATTATAAGGCATTTTCTCTAATTTTCAAATAACTTTTGTAGATCTTCCCTGGGGCTTCACTATTTTTTTCCACAGAAACACAGTAATTCTGTTATCAGTTTATAATTGTTTTGCCTGACAGGAAGACTTATTGACTTTTTCTACATGAATTTTCTCAGCTACTGCATGAATCCCTGACTGAGTAACTGTTATGAACTAATCTGAAATAATAAAAATTTGTCACAAATAAACAAAACAATATATGTGCAACTGATCAAATCCTAAGGGATATTAAGATAACATAACTCAGTAACATTAAGTTGGTGGAAATTAGGCTGAACATAAGTTCTTCATTATGAATACTCTTCAGGAAGAAGCATTCATGACCAAGAGTGCTTACACAGAATTCAAATCCCTCTTTCCTTTGTGGAAAGTAACAAATGTCACATACAGAAGCCAGATCAACTCTCTATTCCTACTCACTAGTTTAACACTCCGAAACTACCAGTAGTCCTTTTGTACAGTGTCAGAATTAAGGCACACATTGTATTGCTTTTCTACTACATCTTTTTAAGAGTTGCTATTTCTCACACTGCCATGATCTAGAAAATGTCTGTACTGTTTTTACCCATACATACGATCTTGCATTTTGTGATTTAAAACATTTATTTTTCTTGAACAGCCTCCTTGAGAAAATAATTCAGATGGGTATATACTAATTATTGTGGTATCCGCTAGCTTCATCAGAATTAATTTGCACAACATTTATGATAATATTGAGTAGTCACTACATAACAGGAACAAAACTACTCATGATTGCTACTAGAGGTAGCGGAATCCAGTGAGCTTTGTGATTTGGGTGATTTCTCCTAGACAACCCCAACAGCCTCACTTGGCCAACAGTTCCTCTCCACCCTCACTTGATCACTGTTCCCATACATTCAATCTTTTCTCTAAACAACCCTTAGAAAGTTCCACACAATTCTACAATCATTTTAAAACATATATGGTCTAAAAATTCTCTCTCCCTCCTTCCTACAGTAAGTCACTTTTAGGCAATTGCTCTGTTCACATTATGTTGCTTTTGAGGAAGGGAATTTCTTCCTAAAAAAACATCTCCTTCAACAGTCTTTAGGTAGTAGCTGATGCAGGTTTCTCCATTGCCACCGTCCAGCACAGCAGGGATCCTCCACCTGCCATTGCTTCTGTCATCCTCCCCAGGATTTCCTATTGAACAGACAACCTGAAAACTCTTATTTGTAGATGATCATTACCACAATTACTATTGCATTTTGGGCTACATGCCATGAAAATTCTTTTTCCAGTTTACCCCAATTTAGTCCAGTGACCTCCCAGGTTACTGATTTCCTGTCAAACTGGTCCCATCAGAAAAACACAGCAATAACTGGAACTTTTGTAAATAAGTAAGATGCTTCTCAGTCCTATGGAATTATATTTCAGTCTTTTCTACCAATTTATGAACTTGTCACAGCTGAGAATATCTTGATTTACAGGTCACAGTGGATCCATTTCTGTCCCACACATCAGACTGAAAAGACAGTATGAAATTATATGAAATTATGTGCTGACAATGAAATCCAAAACCCTTCTATTTTGAACAAAAATTGCATCAAGATAGACTAATAAGGTTGAGTAAAGTAGCTTTGAAGATGTATTCTGAGAGGTATTTTTTAAATATACAGCTTTGTCACATTGTACAAAAGCAAAAAATGCATGAAAGGCAGACTGTGATATACATTTTGTTCCCCTAGGCTTTTAGTAAACTTTAATAAAATGAGGTAAGCAGAAAATAAGGCTGAAGTACAAGGTACTGTTTCTTTGCTAAGAACATCAGTATACAAAATGGAAAATATGGAGTGCAGATAAGCAAGAGGAGGAAGTTAGTCTTGTTCTCCTGCAATGCTCATAAGTAATTGAGGAAAGTAATGCTTTTGGACTTAAAATTCCATTTCAAAAGATCATTTTTCCCTGTTCCACTACCCCCCATATTCATTATCTCTTCCTTCCTACCTTTTAAACACTTTTCATGTTTCTATTTCCTTTTTATTTTCTGAAGCTCTCTTCTTCTCCCACTATCCTCACACTCTTTGATTCTTCCATGTCCTTCTCCTATGTTGTACAGTTCTGTATAGCAAAACAAGCAGGGACTGAACCTCATCCTTCCCCTCCTTTACATCTCATGATGGCAAGGCTTGACTTACACATTACACGGCAAGACAGCTGGAAAAATACCGAAAAACAGACACCAATACTCATCAACCAAGTATCTGATGACATCCATCTCCTATTGCCTTTCCCCATAGACTCCTCAAAGTTCATTTTCTGAAGAATTTGCATTCTTGTGATTGTCTCTGCTTGCTTAGTGTTAGGGTTTAACACAGCAAAAGCCTTTCCAGGCTTATCTGAAATGGCGAATGGAAGCTGTGTGATTCTCTGCTGCTTTACTGCAAAATGTTCCAGATTCATTGCCCACATGTTGGACTCCGAAGTTTTCTTAGGGCTGGGAATATTTTGATTTCAGAAATCCTTCCACATCTTGTTTTTTACATATGTACTACCTAAAGAAAATATCAGTAGAAACGCTGGCTTCATACTCTGCAAAGGGAGCAGGGTAACTTGTCAACTTATGAGAACTATTCTGTGCCTCATTTGTGGAATTAACTGTAAAATAAATGCTCCACAGTTGAAGACTTGCCTTGAATATGTCCTTATAACATTTCACTGGTATCACTCTTATTTTAAGGTCAGGAAAAACTGTTTTGGTGATCTGCCTTTTGACATATGTACCAGCACAACTAGCAGATGGCCTAACCTGAAAGAGCCTGCTGGAACATTATTTCTATGCGGTTTTTAACAATGCCCTAAAACTTTACTCTTTTGGATTTTGTCAGCAATAGACAATTCAGCAGCATGCTTAGTTTATTCCAGTAAGGTAGAGGGGCAAATCCTTTTAAAAGATAAGCATGTGGCTATGGAGCATTAGATTTTACTTTGATCTAGAACGATGGCATTACTTGCTCAGAGGGCATTACCTTCCAAAATTAACTTATCGTTTCCTGGCAACCAAACTGCTCTCGCTAGAGTGCCAAAGAGCCTTCTGCAGTGACCTGACAGAGTAGGTAATGCTAATTCTCTTTATTTCCATCTTGAACTAAGGCCAGTGGAAATACTGTAAGTACTTTCCCTGTTTTTCTACCTGAAAAATAAATTATTAAAAACTTTACATAGATTCTACTGTATTGTAATGCAGAGGCAGATTTCTTCCTTTTGTTGCTCTGTATTTAAAGATGTGATGTCGTATCTCTAACTGTATATAGTTCTAACTGTATTAAGCTTATCAACACTTGCTATGACACAGAATAAGAATCGCTGGTTTTGGTCTCACTTGCCTTCAAACTGACATTCAGCATATGTCCAGGTTTTCTCAGTTCCATCCCCACAGATGCTGATATCACCCATCTAATCAAATCTCTGAACTACTAGTAAGAAAGCTAGTGGTCCTGGAAGGCCAGATAAAAGTTGCTGAGTGACAGACAGAAGGAGAGAAGAAGCTTCTCTGCCAATTATCTTGTTGGCCATTTTGAAACACTGCTGAATTTTTGGTTGGTCATTTTGGATAACCCTCCATGTCATGCTCTTCTAACTAGTAACAGCTGCAGTACTAAATATACAAAAGATATTGAAGCCTTTCTGGTGCTGTACAAAGTCTTAGAGGAACAAAACAAACTGATGAATACTCCAGCAGTGTTTACTTACATAATTTCATTTCATTGCCAAGAGTAAGCTTTTAAGTAATCTCACAGACCTGAACCTTGAATACTTTTTTTGTGTTGGTAAAAAGAGGGGAATTGCAAAAGTTTTCCTATTAAAAAAAAAATGAAATATACACATGCAAAGTACACAAAACCCTAAGAACTTGATATATCCTGGACAAAAGCCAGAGTTACCAGAACTGAGCAAGTGGTTACATAATTTTCTGAGAACAGCTCTGTAGAGTTCATATCCCGAGGCTACCCCAGATATCACAGCAGCCAGAGGTAAGGTGCTACTGATCAGAATAAAATTCTGAGTATCAATATTAAACTTCTCTGTTCTCACTTTCCAACAATGCTATTAATATAGAAAAAAATGGAATTCTATTGCAAAATAATTGGGTGTACATCTGCTGAAAATAAAGTACTTATGAGCTACAGAAGATAAAAATAAAAATATATATTATTGTGTGATAGAAATCACTATCGTACCTAACAATTCTTTTCCATAAAGGAAAATATACTAAATTTCCCACAAGAATATTTGTTTAACAGTATTGAAAGCTTTGCAGAAATCCAAAAAGATTATATCAAATGACTTTCCTTGGTCAGCTAGGTGAGTAATCTTGTCATAAAAAGGAATTCAGTTTGTTAAACAGGAATTTCCCCTCATGAATCAGTTTTGGCTGTGATTAGTGACTGCATTGTCTTTTAGGTGTTTTTCAATATCTCCCCTCAAAAATATTCTCCATAATTTTTCCAGGCACTGAAGTGAGACTGGCAGGTGTGTAAGAGGAGACTAGGCCCAGGCACAGGCTGAACACCTGCGTTTAAAATACAGTGTAGAAATGGAATATGCTTCATTTCTCTGATATAAGATTTTCCCACTACGCCACAAAGTTAGATAATATTATACATAGCAGGTTACATTTGCTATGTGCCCAAATTCATATTTATCTGCAAAATTGTCACTCAGAAAAACAGATTAATAGCTCGAACAGTTAATCATTGGGAAGCCATACTAAGCCATTTAAAAGACAAGGTGTCCTAAATTTTTAAAAGTGAATCTGTAGAAATGAACACCACAACCATCCATTACCTGCCGTTGTCAAGGTAACAGCTGCTTTAGGATTAATACAAGATAGTTCTAGTGTTTCATCACAAACACTACAAAAGTTACATGTGTTAGCTGGCTACTTGCCAATCCCTTCTTTCTTGGTGTTCTTCCTACAATGGTTACTCTATTAGCTTTTCAAGAGCAGTATAGTACTGGCTCCAAATCAGGCGGGAGTTTTTTAATTGCATGTTTATACATTATTTATTTATTCATTCTCCAGCAGACATAAAATAATTGCCAATTCACCTCTCAGTTTCTTTGTCTAGAATGGTTTATTTCCCTTCACAGAATCATGGGGGTTGGAAGGGAGTTCTGGAGATAATCCAGTCCAGCCTTCTCCTAAAGCAGGGTCCCTATTGAATATCTCCAGAGAAGGGGACTCCACAACCTCTCTGGACTTCTTGTTCCAACTCAGTCACTCACAAAGAAAAGTTGTTTCTCGTGTTACAGATGGAAAATCCTGTGTTCCAGTTTGTGCCTATTGCCTCTTGTGCTATCACAGGGCATCACCAAAAAGAGCTTGGCCCCATCCACTTGGCACCTGCCCTGTCAATATTCATAAGCATTGACAAGATCCCCTCTCTGTCTCCTCTTCTCTAAGCTAAACAGCCACAGGCCTCTCCACCTTTCCTCATAAGGGAGATGCTTCAACCTTTACTTATATCTGTAGCGCTCTGATGGCCTCTCTAGAAGATCCCTGTCTGTCTTGAAGTTAGACAGGACACAGAACTGCAGAAGTGTCTTCACAAGGGCAGAGTAGAGGGGGAGCAGAACCTCCCTCAATCTGATGACCATGCTCTTTTTAAATGCACCTCAGGATACCATTGGCCTTCTTAGCCACAGGGACACACTGTTGGCACATGGACAACTTGTTCACCAGGACATCTCAGTCCTTCTCTGCAGAGCTCGTATCCAGCATGTCAACCTGCACAAATTCATGTGGTTATTCCTCCCCAGGTGTAGGACTCTACACTTGCTCTTGTTGCACTTCAGCAGGCTCCTCTCCACCCAACTCTCAAGCCAGTGAAGATCACAATGAATGGCAGCTCAGCCTTCTGGTGTGTCAGCTACTTCTGCCAGCTTTGTATCATCAGCAAACTTGCTGGTGGTACACTCTATCCCTTCATCCAGGTCACTGATGAAGATGTTAAACAAGACCAGATTCAGTACCAACCCCTGGAGAGCATTGCTAGCTACAGGCCTCCAACTAGACTGCACCGCTGATCACAACCCTCTGTGCTCTGCCAGTCAGCCAGTTCTCAAACTGGCCACTCATCTATCTTGCACTTCTTAAGCTTACCTAAAAGGATATTATGAGAGACAGTGTGAAAAGCCTTGCTGAAATCAGAATAGACAACATCCACTTCTCTCTCCTTACCTACTCAGCCAGACATGACACTGTAGAAGGCTACCATATTGGTCAAGTATGATTTCCCCTTGATGAACCTATGCTGTTACTCTTGATAACCTATATTTCTTACACTTGCTTGGAGATGACACCCAGAATAAGTTGTTCCATCATCTTCCCAGGGATAGAGGTGAGTCCAACTGGCCTGTAGTTTCCAAGGTCCTCCTTTTGCCCTTCTTGAAGACTGGAGTGACAGTGATGTCCCTCTAGTTTTCAGACACCTCTCCTATTCTACATCACTTGTCATAGGTGATTGAGTGATAAGTATATAAATAAATAAAAATATCTCAAAATTAATTCCAGGAAAATACATTGCTTCTCTGTATCTTGAGAAGTTTTAATGAATTTTGTAAATCCTTAAAACATGTCTCTTTTTTTTATCTTAGTACACCTAAGAGAGGGTGTTATATGTTTTCTTAAGGCAGGACATGTTTTCCCCAAGAAAGGAACACTGGCACTAAGAAATTAGACTTGCTGCCAGGATTTTCCAAGCATCCTTCATGGCATAGCCCTGAAGACTAAACAAAGATCTAGAGGAAATTGCCTTGGAAACAATGAAGTCATATCTGTATAAATATTAAAAGGACACCTCTGGAGTACAGTGTTTGGTGTGCGTAATAGAAAATCATTCATCAAACATATTGGCAGTTGGTGTGAACTCTGCTGACTAAAAGTGTAGTCTCTGGGGACTTCAGTGCATTTGTTATAGGCATCTGAAAATACACAATTCTTCCCTTTATTTTGTTTCTCTCCTGTAAGAATGCTCTGTTAGTCTCAAATAGAACTGCCATTTTGCTCCATAAAAATTGTCAGTACTAACCAACAATGTAATCCAGTGTTCCTGTAACTTTGCTTCTTGTAACATAGTCTCAAAAGAACTCCCTAGACTGGATTTATACATACTATCATTCAGTGTCAGTCTTGAAGTAACTGAGCTCCATCATTTTTTTTCTAAATATACAAGCGGGAGAAAGACATTAACCTCTGAACGCCAAAATAAGAGTTGCTAAACGAATGTATTTAACAAGGATTTTTCAATCATAGGAAACATATAACTTGGCACATAAAGCATTTTTTCCTCTTTTAGGCAAGTATCATGCATTCATTGTTCCTTTCAACAGCCAGCTGAGAAAAGTACATGTTCAGAAGATTCTGGCATTTAGTATCATTCCACCCTTGGACCATTCCATCTAAGCTGAAATACTGCATTTACCTGTAAGCTACTAACTCCCTGCTTCAGGTCAAAAGGCCTACGACTAATGACAGATCTCCACTGAATTCTTGGAAATGTAATCTCATGTAATTCCCCAAAATAATCTTAGCAAAACTGGTCTGTCACCAGTATCCTTTAGATACAGCGAATTGCTCTGAAAGTTTCTTCTGTTTTCCTTAAGAATGATAACTTAACCTGCAAGAATACATAATTTTTTAATCTAACTGCTCATATGTGCTATAATTGTTTGGACAGAGCTCATTTCTCTTTTCTGCAACACAGGCTGTAAAACCATCATGTATATAAATTTATGTAAGAGATAGCAACAATTACAATGTTCTTAATATACATTAACTTAATTAATCTCTTTTATCATTTATCATATTAATGCTATGCTTCAAACAACTTGAAAGGATTATGCTTATCTCTCAGGATATATTGTAAACAATGGTGAGTAAATCTTGGTGACATACTGACAACTTGTCTGAAAATCATGCCAGATTATTATTAATTGCTTTTAAGGATATGGCACCAATACTTCTAATGGTTAGAGCTACTTCCTGAAATAAGATTATTAATTATAACCTCTTTTACCTTCCTTTAAATTTGATGACAAAGAACATTTTTGGGGGAAGCTGATTAGATTAGAAAACTCTCTGAATGAATTTCACAAGGCAATAAAAAAGATGGCAATGTTTTAGGTGTCCTACAAATGCCCTAAATTTCAATCTGCTTGAAAAGATAATCTTCATAGTCTAGTTCATCATTCTGTTGAGACTCTTCCACATACCTTGGAGTACACTAAATAAAATACCACCTGCAATAGCACTTTCAGAGATTTATTCTCAAAGTTAACACTTTCAGTTATTTACTCTCAGAGTTAATACCGTTCTAACAGGAACATAACCTGTAAATATGTGAGCACTGCAAAATCCAAGCTAGTCTGTTGAGCTGAGTTGTGTGCTAGGGTTTTACTGTTGGTGCTATCCTCTGTTTTTAGCAAGAAACAACTCCTTTACTATGTTGTAAATCATTACAAGAGGATCTTCTATTTTCAAGGCAGCCTTCAATGTTAAACACAAATTCAAATACCACAGTAATGATCTCTGCCTAAACCTCTAGTTAAACAATGTTTCATTTCTTTTATGTTCTTTTACCATAAAGATCAAAATTCTTCTTCATTTCCTAAATTAGAAATAACATCTCTATGTTCATAGCTGTTTTATCTGGAGTAGCAAGGAGAAAAAAATAATCCAATTCCTCATCATCAAATTTACTTGACTTCTGAATATGCCTCTGGGTGATGCATTAAACAAAACAAGAACAAGAAGTACGGTACTAATCTTCACAGGGCATTCCTCATTAAGCTAGTTTAAATAAATCAAGCACTAAAATGAGCTACATTGCACAAGCCAGTGCTGTTCTGAAACTAGGAAACAAATTTAGGTCTTGCAGTCACTGAAGAGGTCTAAGTCTGGACATTTGTTTCTATTGAACAGGTACGCTAATTCATAAGTTACAGCTATCACAGAATTGCATTTATGCTGGCATGGGGCATGTAATATATAATTAAAAGTAAAATGGGGCCCAGAGGGTAGGGAACGAGGCCTGCACAATGATGTGATGTCACAGGTGTAGCAAACTGGCTGATCTTTCTTTCATATAGTACCACATCTTTACATCATATTTTTTAACTAATTATGTTACAATTCCTCCTTACAAAAGAGAATAATCAAAGGATGAAAGAAAAAAAATGTAATTATTTCAAGATGAAACACAATATTTGTTACTGAAAATGCACTCAACAAGAATTCTCCCAAGAAGAAATCCTCAGACAAGTGTGTTTCAAGATGGATTTGAGGGAGAAGAGATATGAGTAAAAAACTTAGAAAGGAAATTGGAGAAAAACTCTTCTAAGTATAAAGGACAGCGCACCAGGAGATATGAAATCGAGATCACTGAAAAATCAGATGAAAAAGCTCCCAGCATACCCCGAGTTCCAGGATATGTCTGGTCTGTTAACGGATTTCTTGTTTTAAGATCTTGCACATATGATTGTATCCTCACAATTTATTTCCTATGGGAACATCCCATGTTCTTTCACACTGTTGTGCTCAAGGACCTTACCTGGTAAGTTAAATCAGTGATATGAGAACTTACTTATCTATTTGGCAAAATGATGAGCAGGTTGTTGGAGAGTTTGCATATTTTTAGGTAAAGTGAGCATCTTTTAGCCTGCTTTATATGGTTCCATTGGAATAAATTAAACAATATTGAGAGTGTTTTACGTAGGCAAGACCTTAGCAAAGGTATGCAGGCATAAAATAAGTAAGGACACAGAATGGCATATGCCTGTAAAAACAATTGATTAACCATTATTTAAAAACAATCTTTATACCACTATTGTTTACTTGCTATCATTAGCTTTTAATATACATTTGCTTTCTTCTTCTGATCTGTACGAGTGTTGTGCTGCCCATATCACATTGAATTATCTGCTACAGTGCTGATGGTCTTAGAGATTTCCTGTAATGCAATAATAAGAAATAAAGCACACAGAATGTGATCCTAACAGCACTGCATTTGGCTGCTCACTCAGTGTAAGGATAACACTTTGCCTTTGTCTTAATAACAGTCTCTAGATATAACCACAAAGAGCAGATTAGATAACAACAGTCCTGACAACCTGCTACCAGACTTCCTTGGGACAGTTAACTCCATCCTTGTCTGCAAGCTGAATGCTGGACAATGCCTGTAGTAAGCTAACAGAAACTACATAGGGCAGTCCTGATTATCAATCTGACAACTGCGGGGGAGGGGGGGGAGGGGGAAAGCGATGCAGAAGAAGCTAAAAAGCCATAAGCAAAATCACTGTTTCATTTACCTGCTACATGTATCACTCTGGCCGTTCTGAGCTTATGATTCTTCCTAGAAGCACTATGATTACATAATTTTTCTTTATAGTGAAACTGACTTTTATAAAGAGACACATTAAATCTCTATGCCAGAAGGAAGGTAGTAAGAAAAAATAGCTCTTACCAAAGTTTGCTGACTTTCTGCTTCTTGTAATAACAACCAGGAAGATTATTACCATTTTCAACCCCAGCAGAAATTTTACCACTGCAACAGCAAAAGAATGCTGAAAAATCTCAATAAGCTTCACAGAGACTCCACACATCAAGAATTATTTCATTCTGAAATGTAAATCCCCTAGAGGATTTAGAGTTTGCAGGTCACTGGTGATGAAAAGCATAAATAGAAGTGACATTAGACACACATACTTCTACTAAGTTACTGTCAAATATTTTATCAAGAGAATACAGACTGTTACTTGCTGATATTAAAATCCTAGCGCACAAAAGCAAAGCATATTTACAAGCTTAATAACATCTTGCTACTTTTGTTTTTAACTTCATACTAATAATATTAACAGATGATACATGAACATTAACTGACATCAATGACATTTTTAAATGTCTACGCTGATGCTCCTATCAGACATGTAAGGCTGCTCTTCCCTATTAGATAAGACTGTCATAGAAGCCAAAGGGCCCAATTAAGTTCAAGAGCCCTTTTGTGCTAGGCATGAAGCAAACACATCATCCTCTGAAAAATGTAAAAGCTGAAAAATGAGAGATGCCTGATGAGTGTTGATGACAGAAAGATATAACCTAATGCTTACAAATTATTACTGGTACATTAAATGAATGCAAAACATTAACATCTGTTCCTCTAGCTGCCACCATTCATTAACACATAAGCATTTGAAAAATGAATTTCATTTTTTTGTTGTCCTATGTAACATTGGTTCATTTGTTCCACTTCAATTTGATCAAAAAACATTAGCTGCTCAATCATAATTTTTGCTTTGGCACAATGCTATTCTGCTTAAAGCATGGCAGCAAAAAAATCATTTTATTAAAGATATTTTCATTAAAACATGAAGAGCAGGCTGTGAAGACAATCATATATATGAGTGAAATAAACCCTAAGTGACTGCTGTGTGACAGTAGTAAAATTATACATTCAAGAGTTTTGCTGAATTGGAGCCTTAGTATTACACAATTATAACTTAGCAAACTAATCCAGAAGTGCCAACTAGTTCCATATACCTTTTTCTATCAGTGCAAACCTAAGCTGTCCCCACTTTGCCCGAATCACTATACAAGAACAGCTGTTTGTGAGCTGACATGACAAATCATATCAATGAAATAACTCTGGTTTGAAGGTGTTTTTTTTATTATTTGTAGAGTTATTTTTCACTCAAGTCTCTTCTTGTGTGTAAAAGAAATGTTAGGATCAATAGATCTATGAATATATGGGATAAACAATACACCAAATACAGTATCTAAACACTTCCTTAGTAACCACTGTAGCTGCAAAATAATGAATTTACTTCCACAGTTTCTACATTATGCAAACATCACTTTTAATTTTTTATGCACTCAAAAGGTGAAATTGAGCGTTTTATTAATGGTTGATGAATAAGTAAGTTCTATTAGGCGTGTTATTTATGAATTATTTTCCAAGACAGCTCTCACTGGAGTAGGACAGAACCTCATATTTATCCCTGATTAGTATGCCTCCTATGATTTAATAATGACTTTCAAGATTTTGTAATATTATGCCATTTTTTTTTCATGTTGCCTGTGATTATGTAACAATGATGCATATAGTATGCAATAACAATATTCTATACAAGTTAACATTAATTAATTACAAAATAACATAATAACATGGGGTAATCTCACTACATTATTAATTTTCAGTGAAAAAACATGGCTCCTTTGTATGGGCTGGTGGTGATATTGTGGTGATGAGCATCTGCCTCTGCAGGGCTCCGGAGGATGCTCTGGGGCCTGGTCACAACTGTTTTAGCACACTGTAGCTGCAGCCTCATGCAGGCCACCCCATCCCAAAGCTATAGTATAGTGGTTCTGACGCTGAACCACCAGCACTCACTGGTGGGACCACTATCATCCTCCAGATGAGGAATAGCCTCTATTGAGCCATATCTAAATGCAAGAGGCCACTCTCACTGTCCTGAGGAATGAATACCTCAAGGAGTTCAACAACAACAACAACAACAACAACAACAACAACAACAACAAAAAAGGAAAGTTCCTCACCTGGAGAGGAATATCTCCTGGATAAGTACAACCTAGGGGCCAGCCAGGTGAAAAGTAGCTTTGCAGTATAAGACCTGGAGATCCTGGTTGACAAGAAGCTGAATTAAAAGAGCAGTATAGCCTTGCATCAACAAATGTTACTAAAATAATTATGCCTTAATAATGTGGCCAGAGTGTAAGGGAAGCAATTATTCTCTGCAATTTGTCACTTGTGAGATTGCACATGTAGTAATGCACCCAAAAGGATATTCCTGAAGGAGAAAAGTCACTGGCAACCCCAGCTATGGGTCCAGCAAAAGTAGTTAGGGTGCTGGAATACTTGACAGACAGGGAAAGACAGAGAGCAATGTTAGCTCAGCTACAAGAAGGCTAAGGGAGGTCTCATTGCTGTCCTCAACTAGACAATGGGAGAGACAGTCTTTTCTCAGAGACGCACAGTGTAACAACAGAAGGCAGTAGCAACAAGTAACAGAAATGAAAATACTGGTTAGACACATGGAAAAATAACTCATTTGTGAATATTTAAATTGGCAGTACGTTAAGTAAAATACCCCAAGCTGCATCAGCTTGACAGTACGTGGCAAGTGATTTCCATCTTTATTTTGACCCACAACTTTTCTTCTTCCTGCTCTGCTTTCTCACTTTATCCTGCTGAAGGGGGAACACAGTAAGTGACGGTCTACGTGGATACCTGGCTGCAGGCCGTGGCCAGCCTGTCACATAGCAAAGTATAGTTAGCTGATATGTCAAGACAAGCCTTAGCATAACTTTGATGGCCCTACACAAACATTTTTGGCATCACTTGTGACAATACAAGGACTAATCAAATGGTTGGTCACAACTATGAGACCTTAGTGTTACTACAAAACCAAAGAGAAATTGATGAACTAAAATAAATCAATTAATATAATTACTGATATTATGCCATTACATGCCATAAATTACAGGAAAATACTGCAATAGTGGTGCCATTAAAACAGCTGTGGAATGAGGACAAAGGGATGGAGTTAGCACTGTAGGAAAGGAAAGATGAAGATACGCTGATCAAACAACACAGTGACCAGTTGTCTGTAAACTGAATTAACAGAAATAATGAATAAGCTCTCTGAAGATGCAAACTATAGTATATGATAGGTCACGGCATCTTGAGGAGACAAAAAGACAACTTAAAGACTACCAAGGTGGGATGAAAAAAAGATCAATATTGAAGATCCTAGCACCTAAGAATCTACTCTTGCAAAAATGAACAGACATCTAGACCTTCTCAGCATAGCAGACTAGGCATAACTGGGAACCTCATGACAGAAGTGTGGATTTCTAGGGCCAAGAGAGGAGTACTGAGGATCTTCGTGGGCTGGGGCAGCTTAGGGATTTGTTGCCATAACCATAGCACTACACTGTTAATGGCTCAGTTACTAATGCTTATCATGTTTGTTATAACTATATCTACTGCCATCATCACACTCATTTCATAAATCGTTATACTTACTCAATATCGTTATCATTGCTTTCTCACAGTTATCTCATTTTTTCTTAAGAATTCATTACACAGTTAAATATTGCCAAGACATGATGGCATCTGCTATTGTCATGCTCAAGTTACAGCACTTTAATATTACAGTCTACATAAGCTCTTAAAAATCATACATATAGGACACAGTCATTGTCTCTTTCCATTCTGGGCATCGCTGCAGCACTCTCCTGTTCTCCCCCACTGACAAAGAAGCATAATTGTGTGAAAGAATACGGGCACTGGTGCATGTGTGGATGGCTGAGGCAGGTGCTAGAAGACTGGACATTCTAAGTGAAAGCATTTAGGAATACAAATCATGAGCACACATAGCCCTACACATAGCATAGACACATAAAGGACTAGAGATACTTGAACGTGGGTGCTCTCACAGAAAACCTCAAGATGAGCTTGTGAATAATGCATTTGAAAAGCTGAGGAATTCGGCCTTAAAAAGAGTGATAAGGCTACAGAAGGTGGGTATATGCTGCATACCTCATTTAGAAGAAATTCCATTCCAATAAGTTTATATCAGAGCAGTCATGAGAAGCATTTTTGTTGTATTTTCATACAGATACTATTTCATGAAGGTCAGCCTTCCTTTGTTTTCATGGATCTCTTTGTCTAACATTCTTATTTTAACATCAGTTCATTTCCAATTACTATACAGCCAGTTATCTCAGACATCTGTTTTTCACCACACACTCTATGCAGTGCATGCAGCGCTTATAAAAAAGCAGCACGTGTGTGGAGGAAGGAGGAACGCAACACTTCTGACATCTGAGAATGCTAATGAGACTAGAAAATAGAGCAGTTTGCGTAGGCAGGTCAGTGAAGCAAACTTTTCCAAGAATGTTTGTTTTAGATCCAACACTGGCTAACAGTAACTAAAAGCTACCGTCACTCAGAGGCTCTGCTATAATCCAGATGTAGCCAGGTATTGACTTCAGATGAGTTATTTCCAAAGTACAGGGATCCAGATCATGCAGGATACTATCACAGTGGACTAACCATACCCTTTTTACTCCTCTCGAAGTAAAACAGTTAGGAAAAGCACCAAAAATGTGTTCCTAAGCCAAGGTTCACAAGAGAGCTAAGCCACAAAAAATGGGAAAATTTGTGGGATTCTAGCTCCACAATCTACTATTACTTGGGGTCATTTCACTGAATTGTACACAAGCTTTAAGGACTTTTGTACTATTTCATTTTGCATATTAAATATATTTTTCTGTGAAAATTCCCAATACTTCTATTTGTACTGTGTTGATGAAAAATCTGTATTTTGTACTGATAGAAAATCTATTTCTGAGAAAGTCTTCTTAAACTGACAGCCACTAACAATTCCCAAACACTTGGTGCTCTCAATGCCTTACTATTTCATGTTGAGTTACTATTTCATAAATATGGAATGGCTGATTTCTTATCATGTCATGCTTTAAAAGATAAATAAGCACTGCATTCTTGTACAGAGAGGAATCTGTGGGATACAGAAGATTAATGAATGCAGGAATCAAGGATGAAATTTAAATAGAAGTAGATTCTTCTTATCTTTTTCATTTGGATAACTCCATTACCCAGTAAGTTATAGTTCAGAGATTGTTTTCAAAGATAAAAGTGTTGATAAAATTAATGAGTGGTACTGTAGTATCCAGGTAACAATTTGGATTCAAGTAGTAAGAATTCAGTCCCATTCCTATCATAGATTTTCTTGTGTGATTGTGTGCAACTTTATTTCTAAGTATCTAATGTGTAACAAATGACATAAGCAACGGGATGAGGAAAATATATTAATGACTCTGAGAAAGAGGAAAAATCTATACAAAAGTTGATGGCTGTGTGGCATATTTATTATTAGTATGTTTAAAAAGGTCATTTTTCTGTTGAACATATGCTTTCAGCATAATAGAAATGCGCTACTTTAACATACAGTACTAAGCCTTATTATACACATAGGTCATCCCAGAAGTAATGCTGCATATTTCTTTCCATGGGAATTACAACAGATATGAAGAGCACAACAGCACTGTTAGATACAGAAAATTCTCATCTACAAAACAGTATTTTTCATGACAGTCACCATTATTAGCTATGAATTTTTGCCAGCAATGAACTCTCTGCATGCTGCAGAGGTGACCCACTGTTGCTGTTTCCATTGCTGAAGTGCACCCCCCATCACCGCACTGTGCTCACTTTCACTGTTTGGTCTCCACTAACATTCAGGAAGTGTCAATAAATGTCAATGGGCGCATCTTTTTTCTGCATGGAGAAATTCAGTGACAAAACTTGGCTTCATACACACTTCCATGTCAGACACCATTTTGTCAGACTGACCCTCTGCTGTCAACTGTCACATGGGAACAAAATGTAATGCAATAGCGGTGGGAAGATTCACCTCTACTGCCATCCCACCAACATCCACCTTTGATACTGTAGGCCAACATGATAAAAGAGATGTTACTTCCAGAGCAGTGCACTTAAAAGAAATACAGTCATTATCTGCTCGTAGATAGTAATAATTTATGTATCCTACACACGTTTGAATGACTGACATAAACATAACAAGATTTGTGACACAAACTGCAGAATGATAAAACAGATGTCCAGTGAAGTAGTAAAACTAGCCTCTTGCTATTTACATATAAAACTGCTTTTTGGCACAAATTCATTTTTGTAAATTGATACAAACTGAGCTTCATTTAACATTTGAGCTTGAGAAATTCAGGTCTTCGTTCCCCTCCAGTTGACCCAGTAACTTGCTTACATATGGCCTCAATGAGCTTTGAAAAAGTGTGGATTTATTGTGTACCTAAGAGAAAAATGTACCCTTGGGTCTCAAACTCTGAGTGTATTTGGATTCTATTGTAAAATCACCAGAAAGAGTATTTTTGGTACAATAAATATATTTTTAAATACAGATACACACACCTACATAGAAGTATACAAATGTATATTTATATGTATAGAAATGTATGCAAGAATTTTATTCAAAATAACAATACAGAAGTATGAAAGGTGGTTTCTGTAATCAAATGCAGATGACAACAAAATATAGAACATCATTTTAAAAGATTGTATCTGAGTAAGTAGTTGTGGGCTTTTATTTTTTAAGCCTGAGGAAACTGATCTATCCTGTTGCTTGTCAGAATACCACTGAATACTGATATAAGCATTTCTGTTCATTTAAGCAGCATAAATGAATAAACATGTGAAGGGAATGATCTGAGCTGAAGAATATGATGTATTATTCATGCAGCTAACAACTCTTACTCACGCCTAGTATAAATTGAAACCTAAAGTGCAAATCTAGGACACTGAGAAGATTTTTCAGTCATGCTGAGTTATATTTAAATTTAATCTATGCCAGTAGTTATGAGGTTATTTCATGTTTTGACATCACCACACAAGCATTTCACAGTGTAAAACTTTCTCTCACTGGCTACGCTGTGGGAAACAGCCTTCTCTCATAAATTATGAATGTAGCAGTTTCTGCAAATGAAACAGCTAAGTTGGCTTAACTGGAGGTGTAACAAACATAGAGATGGTGACTTGTTTAGTTCCATATGACATGCATCTGAAGAAAAATATTTAAATCAAAACTGAAATATGATATTGCCCAAGAGAGAAAAAAAGTTTGTATTTCTCATTCTATTTTCTTTAATGAAATATTCATATAGCCCTGTTTCTGATATGCTGTGTTAACTTGGAGTTGTGAAGGAAAGATATTAATTCCTAGAATATGATATCTGGGTTTTCATCATCAGTGGTTGTTCTAATGCCTCAGTAATTAGTATTTTCAAAATATGGTAATATGCTGAACTCTTATGCTGAGTCACTGCAAAAACTCACTGCCAGACTGCAGTCAAGCCTCTGTAACATTACCTTTCCCAAAGATGACTGAAAACTTCATTTACAAACCACCTAGCTTTAATTACCCCAAACTGGAAAATAAATGAAGAAAATAGATACAGAAAGAAGAGTTTCATTCAGTGGCAAAATCTGGACCCACAGGTTAGGGCAAGTAATTTCATCTTAACTGGATTTTAAGACCATTGGGAGGTAGAGATTAGCTGTTAGAGCATCTCTATCTCTTTCTTTTCAGTTGGATTCTACTGACATAACTACAAAATAAGTTTTATCAAATACAAGTAGTTGGGTCATTTTCTTGCCTCTACCAAGCCTACGAAGCAAAAGGACCATGTAAGCAAAAAATCTAATTCAGCATTCATTTTTGTTACTCTTGATGTATCATGATTTGGAAACAATTTCACAGGTGTTCTCTTTTTGTATTAATTCCTGGATGTTTTTGCATAGCACAACAGAGCAGACACACCTAGCTAGATGAGATGCAGTATAAGGTATCTAAGCGTAACACTGTACCAGGACTGTTTGATCTCATATAAACTGTTACTGCCTCTGCAAGAAGAGTTTTTCCATGGGTCAAACTTCATGGAATTTTCATTAGGAAATAATCTGGCCTGTGCAAAATTTGCAGAGAGACCGAAAAGGAGTAATATCAGACTGGACTTTTTTTCTCCTCTGGGCTTTTCCAGCTCTTAGAGAGGGAAGTAGTTGTAAATGAGAAGTTCTTTTACATACTACTACACTGACATTCTAAGAAATAAAGAGCAACTCTGAAAGATCATCAGTGAGACCAGGGTTCCTGGGGCTGGTAAGGATTCAAACACTGTGCTGGAAGACTTTGCATGCTAAGTTGGTTACAATTTGTCTCCCAAAGGAGAGTTCTGGGCAAAAGATACGAGTCTGGAAATGTGTTAAAGCTCTAGAACAGTGAAGCAGGCAATATCCAGATTTAAAATATCTAATAATGCATTCACACTTCATGTGAGTGTACAGTGCTGTTACCTATTTCCAGTAGCAGAACTGTCACAGAATAACAAAATTCTTGCAGTTGGAAGGGACCTCAAGAGACCATCTAGTCCAACATCCCTGCCAAAGTAGGGTCAGCTAGAACAGCTTTCTCAGGATTGAGTCCAGTTTCATTTCAAGTATCTCACCAGATAAGAATGCACACCATCTCTGGGCAATCTGTTCAAGTGCTAAATATTTCCAGTTCTCTCAGTCTTTGCTTGGAAAAGAGATGCATCAACCCCTTCATCATAGTCATGGTATTTTGTTGTACTCTCTCCAGTAGTTCCATGTCTCTCCTATACTGGTAAGCCCAGAACTGGACACAGTACTCCAAGTGTGGCCTCACTAGCGTTCTGCAGAAGGGAAGGATAGCCTCCCTTGACTTGTGGACAATTCTTTTTGTAATAAAGCCTGAGGTTACTGGTTCATGGTCAGCTTCTTGTCCACTGGGACCACAAGGGCCTTTCTAGCTGGTCAGTCCCCTGGTGCATACTGGCACGTGGAGTTATTCCACTCCAGGTCTATGGTTTTACATTTCCCCTTAATGAACTTCAGATGATTCCTCTAGGTCCGTTTCCCCAAGCTAGTGAGATCCACCTGAACAGCAGCACAACCATATGGTATTTCAGACATTCATCCCAGGTTTGTTTGCATGTAAACTTGCTTAGATGCGTTCTGTCATATCCTCCAGAAATGAAGATATTAAAACAGTATTAGCAGAATTATCAGAATCAACCCCCAGGTTATATCACGAACAATTGGCCTCTAGACAGGCTGTGTGTCACTGATGACCTTGACAGTTCAGCCAGTTTTCAGTCCACTTAACTTTTCACTTACTGAGTCCATATTTCGTAAGTTTCATTATAAGGATATTATGGGAGACAGTCCCAAAGTCTTGATAAAGTAAAGATTCACTGCTCTCTCTTAGTCCTCTGAGCTAGTCATTCTGTTATAGAATGCTATGAGTTTTGTCAGGTATGCTTCCTACTTTGTAAAGCCATGCTAGCTACTCCCAGTCACCTTCTTGTCCTTATTTTAACTCAGAAATGGTCTCCAGGGTTAGGAGTTCCATAATCTTCCCAGAAACTGAGCTGAAGTCAATCCTCTTGCTCTTCTTGAAGAGAATAGTGGTGTTTCCTTTCTCTCTGCCCTCAGGAATATCCTCAGATCATCCTAAGCTTTCAAACAGTGACACTGGCCAGATCCCTCAGCACTTTAAAATGCATCCTATGAGTTTCCATATACTGTACACCCAAGCGGTTTAAATACTCCCTAACCCAATCCTGTACCGAGAGAGCTCTCCTGGACCGTCTTCTCTCCAAAACCCAAGGAATTTTTCCAAGCAAGTCCCTGAAAAATCAGTCAAAATCAGCTTTTCTGAAGTCCAGGTTTGTGTTCCTGTCACTTCCCTTGCTTCCTTTCCTCATGATTTTGAATTTCACCATTTTGTGTTCACTTTCCCCAAGGCTGCTCCCAGGTTTCACATCTCTGTCTAGTCCTTCCTTTTTGGTAAGTATGAGGCTTAGCAAAGCACCTTCCCCCACATTCACCTCAATCAGTTCTGCTAGGAAGTTGTTGTCAGTTTATTCCAGAAACCCCTAGTATTGCTTGTACACTGCTACACAACCTTCTTCCAGATGATCTCAGTGGGCCTGAAAACATGAAGCTTTTTCCAGTTATCTAAAGAAAATCTTATTAATTCCTTCTTCCTGATCAGGGGGTCTCTAGCAGACACCCACCACAGTGTCATCCACATTGCTCCATCCTCTAATCTTCACCTATAAACTCTCAACTGGCCCATCACCCATCCCAAGGCAAAACTCCATACATTTCAGCTGCTTGTTTACACAAAGGAAAGCAACCCCTTCATACACTAAAGAGCATGAACAGACAACTGTGAATTTCTCCTGTATGGCCAATTCCTACATTTCTGAACATATTTTTGACTGGAAAGGATGTGATGAAAACATCATACCTCATTTTGCTTTCTGAACTTAAGTGCTCCTGCACTTAATCTAGCCTTACCAGACAAAACCTGTACACAAGACCAAATAGATCTGAGGTGTGAGGCTTTACAGCTTGCTCATGCCCAAAGAAAAGCACACACCATCATAATATCATTACAGAACTTTCAGCAGTTAGCACAGTATTCAGATTAGTATATCATTGGCAGCAGCTGCTCAAACGTACTCACCTTAGATCAGAAAAAGCTGTTAGTTACTACTCATAGCAGTGAATGGAATTTTAAGATATTGTTGTCCTTTGAGATATTCATGTAATGCCAGTACATGTCAAGTAAGTCAACATAGCTATTCATTAATACCATCTGGATATCTGTCTGACTCATAGAATCACCCAGGTTGGAAGGGACCTCAAGGATCATGAATCTCCAATCCCCACACCACATGCAGGGCCACCAACCTCCACATGTAATACTTAGATCAGGCTGCCCAGGGTCCCATCCAACCTGGCCTTGAACACCTCTAGGGATGGGGCATCCACAACCTCTTTGGGCAACCTGTTCCAGCACCTCACCACTCTCATAGTAAAGAGCTTCCCCCTGACATCCAACCTAAATCTTCCCTTCTTCAACTTAAAACCATTTCCCCTTGTCCTGCTGTTATCTACCCTTTCAAAGAGTTGACTCCCCTCCTGTTCATAGGCTCCCTTTAGGTACTGAAAGGCTGCAATGAGGT
>JAOWBP010062396.1:9822-21846 GCA_028571105.1 Tragopan temminckii
CACACACCCACACACACACACACACACTAAAACAAACTGAAATGGAAGTTTTTTTACATAAGAAAAAACATTCGAAACATTAGAAAAACAAACATTCGAAATGAAATTCGCGTTCGAATTTCGAATCAAAACGTCATACAACAACAAAAAATTTGTATTCAAAGACGAAACATTGACACGATCCAGCAGTCAATCATTAAATTTCTTAAAAACCAATTAACCAACTCTATTTGGTTTTCCTGTGTTTGGTCGTCATTCATAATCAGTCATTCTAATTCATTTAGCAACTGGATCAGACAAGTGCAAAATGATTTACAACAAGAGAACAAAAGGAATCGAATTAATTCCTGATATACATTTAAGTTTATTATTAAACTGGCGATAACTGGTAAACACTTGTAATGTTGGTTTGTTTCCTATAATCCTTTTAGTGCATGTATGTGATGTTGTGATCGAATTGTTCAATCCACCACCACCACCACAACCACCATGATCATCTTAATTATAAACTATTAATCAAATCTTGTCCAAATAACTGGTTTTTTGTTTGGTTTGGTTAGTAATTAGAGAATGAAATTTTGCAAGCAAAATGATAATTAATGAAGATCATCTTCATCACCATCTTAATCATCATAATCATAATAATCATCTTCCAACTTATAAACGAAAGGACCTAACCAGTTGACATTGAAATATACTGGCTCAACGGGTTCTTCTTTTCAAAGTATGTTTGTTGGTTTTCGTAATGATAATTACAATGGTACATTTTTTTCAAAAAAAAGATCTTGTCTTCAAAGATTATAATTATAATTATTATTATTATTGCAGAAAAAACAACGAACAAACAAACCGCAAATCAATGATGATTATGATTCGTATTCGGCAATTGATTGATTGATAATTGATAACTTTTAAGTGCAAACGTTCGTTCGTTCGTTCTTCTTTTTAAAAAAAGACACATTTAACATGTTCATTACTTGAATTAATAATTATCAAATGTAAAAATCATTGATTATGATCATATCAATTCAAATCAATTCATATAATCAATGATTATTATTGATGATCATTTTGTGGATTATAAAATTCGCCAACATTATGTTAACGACAACAAAACGAAAATCATATCTGAAGAAAAAAAGAAATAGATGTACAATATAAATCTCACACACAAAATATTTAATAAACCTTCGAAAAACAAATCCTGGAAAATCCTATCGCCACCAACCAACACAAATTTAATTGGAAATCAATTCTTCTTTAATCATATAGCAATCAGAGTCAATCAATCGATGATTGATTGATTTGATTATATATTCGAGCTCACTTCAGTATGCTGTTGTTTTTTTGATTGATGGAACTGATTGACTGAGCTTGAACTTGGACCACCAAGAAAAAAACAAACAAAAATAGGAAGAATTATTTTATCAATGTTTTAGTTCATACGAACTTAATAATATTGATAATTAATTAATTATGTGATTAATTAATGTCCAAAATGATTCTCATCAACTAATTGTCTTCATCATCTGGGTATTGATGAACTGATGGATCGATGTTGTTGTTTTTATTTGAAAATGGTACAATCCAAAATCCAATCCAACACTAAACAGCCGAATGATTATCAACATTGATAACCTTCACCATCACCATCACCATTGATCATAATGATTGATAATGATTAATTGATATTCATCTTCAATCAAGATTTTGTTCTTTTTTTGTCGGTTTTCTAAATCCAAATCAATCACTGCTTTTATATATGATTATATATTTTTGTGTGTGTATCATGCATCCATCACCAAAACAATAAACATTCGTTCATTGGAAAAAAGCCAACAACAACAACACACACAAAAAAAATCCTGCATGGACAAAAAATAATAATTTATCATTAAAAAACAAAATTCATTGGAATTTCAATGTTGCGAAATTATGAAGAAAAACACCAAAACAACAACAACCAAAACAAAAACATTTCAAATACAGCGTTTCTTCGCTTTTCCTAACAGATGGCAGCACATGCTTCAATTTTTTTTTCCTAAAAAAATTTACTGTATTTTTAAATTCCAAAAAAAGAACATTTGGAATTGTTTTTTTCGATGTTAAATTTTTTTAATTAAAATTTAAAAAAAATTTGCATGTCCTTGTGGGCGTGTGTATGTGTAATTTGGAGAAGTAGTATTGGAAAAAAAAATAATTTTTTATGTCTTTTTCATATGCAATGATTGGTATTGTGGTGTATTTTGGTGTAGGTGGTGGTGGGCGTTTCCTTTACTGCTTGTAGGTGTGTGGCGTAGTGTTTGTAGGTGGATGGTGTGACAATTTTTTAATGACCATATTTTTGGAATTCCCATTCCCTGTTATCTAAAGGACAAACTTGTCTAGTTTTAAGCCACCGTGAGATGCAATGAAAATGGAATGCATGGTTGCACACACCCCACGCTACCGTACATTCTTCTGAAGCTGGCGAAGCTTGATTAGCTTGACATTCGATACATAAATCCATAATGTGATTACGACAAATGGCACAATTATCGACGACAATGTCCCATGCCCATAATGCTACGGCACACCATTTCTTCACTTCAAAACGTTTTCGTCCATGTCCAGAACTAGTAGATGAACTAGGCATTTCTGGTACGTTTATATTTTCATTATTAGCTTCCATATCAACATCATCTACTGCCATTTCATATTCAGCCATCTTGATTTGTTTGTTTTTGAGGATTCACAAATTAAAGATTTATAATCTTTAAAAAAGAACGAACCGGAAATCTAATTAGAATTTTGGAACCAAAAAACCAAAAATCACTTACCAAACAAAAATACACACTATAATCAATATCACACACAAGAAATTTATAAACAAACTAAATTAAATTTAATGTTATTACGAACTAAATTTGTTTTGTTTAGTTTTGTTTGGCTACGACGTAAAATTTTTTCTTGTTCAAGTTCGTTTTAGAATGATTCTTTTACGAAATGAATAAATACGAAATTTCACAAGAATATTCTGATTTTAGATTTTTTGCGAAAGATTTCGTTTTTTCAATGAAACAAAGAAAAAATAATCAACAATGACGCGATTCAATTCCACAACAACAAACTTCGTACACTCACCCGAAACCTACACACACAAAATAAAATGTTGTTCATAAAAGTTGTTACAGAATTTTTTTTTCATGTGCACATTTTACACCACGTGTTTTTTGTTGATTTGTTTTTATCTTCGATTTTTTTCCAAATTTTTTTGCTGTAAATGATTAGATTAAATTTTTGTCTGTGATTTAAAATGATGGAACATTCATCAATACAAATTCAAGATGTCACATTTAAATTGTTCTCAGAATCTGAGGCTAAAAAACTTAGTGTTCTTCCTGTGACCAATGTTCAGACATTTGATCCGTTAGGACATCCGTTTGATAATTCGTTACAGGATACTGCTTTAGGTATATTATTTTTTAGATTTGTAACCAAATATTAAATAATCTAAATGATTTTGACTACTGGTCTCTAGGTCCACTAAAACGTAATGATCTTTGTAAAACATGTGGACTACCAGATACAACCTGTATGGGCCATTTTGGTCATATTCAACTTCCATTACCAGTCTTCAATCCTTTTTTAATGAAACAAGTTTATCAGGTATTCAATTTTTAAGACATGTCGTTGATTAATTCACATTTTTTTGGATCTTGAAAGGTGTTAAAAATGTTTTGTTTCAACTGTCATCATTTTCTGTTCTCGCCATTCAATGCCGAATTGTACATTGCACAACTTCGATGTTTGGATCTTGGTTTGGATTATATCATCGATGATATCATGGATTATGCACAAGAAGTCTCCAAATCAGCCCTAGGTCTTGATTGGTCCACATACGAAGGTCAAATGTACATTCGATCCAAATTGAATGAACTGATCAACACGGAATGCAACAAGATAAAACAATCAAAACTTGACAAGAATGTGAAATTTGAAGATAAGGACATGGATCCAAAAAATAAAATTGATCAATTAGAAAAAGTGGAGATTGTCAATTCGAAAAATGTCATCGAGAAAAAGGTTCAAATGTTCAAGGATTTTTTCGGTGCCAAAATTCGTCACATCAAACCAACGAAAGTGTGCATGCGTTGCAGTAAACGTAAACGTGGATTGAATGTTATCAACAAATCATTGATCATAATGACAGGAGCTGGTAGAGGATCAGCTAAAAGTATAAATGATTTGGATGACCAAGATGATGACCAAAATGATTCCAATAAAATTCCCGACCTCAAAGGAAAAGCTTATCTAACACCGTCACAAGCACGTGACCATTTAAGGAAATTATGGCAAAACGAAAAAGATATGCTAACACGATTGTTTCCATTTTTGGATGTTGAAATTGATTTGGAAACCATGGGACCGGATGAATGTCCAATGGATGTGTTCTTTTGGCAGACAATAATCGTTCCACCAAATCGTTTCCGCCCACTACGGCATATGAACGGACGTTCATTTGAACACGAAAAAACGACATCGCTAAGTGAAGTGTTGTTGTTATCTAAAACATTAGGAATGGCTTTGGAGAATGCCAAAAAAGAGAACAATGGACAAATGATTGCTAGATTCTATCAACAATGGCAACGGTTACAAATGTTATGCAACAGGCTGTATGACAGCAAAATGGATAGCTTGCCAGATAACAAAACGATTGGAGTGAAACAAATCCTCGAACAGAAAGAAGGTCTAATGCGATTGAATATGATGGGAAAACGTGTCAACTTTGCAGCGCGATCTGTCATATCACCAGACCCATACATAATGGCTGATGAAATTGGCATACCGGTCATATTTGCCACCAAACTTTCATATCCGCAACCAGTCACCAACTGGAATGTGAAACAACTTCAAGAAATGATCATAAACGGACCTAATAAACATCCAGGTGCTTTGTCCATAACATATGAAGATGGTTATACGGTTCGGTTGAAGCCGGATGATCTACAACAACGTCGAAGCATTGCAGCAACCATTCACCCACCATCATTCAATCACGGGTTGAATGGTGTGAAGATTGTAAATCGTCATTTAATATCAGGAGATGTTTTACTATTGAATCGTCAACCAACATTGCACAAACCATCAATAATGGCACATAAAGCACGTGTTTTGCCCAAAGAGAAAACCCTAAGATTGCATTATGCCAATTGTAAATGTTATAACGCTGATTTTGATGGTGATGAAATGAATGCTCATTTTCCACAATCGGAATTGGCTCGTGCCGAAGCGTATAATATTGCTTCGGTCAATTATCAATTCTTGGTGCCTAAAGATGGCTCACCATTATCCGGATTAATCCAGGATCATGTTGTGGCTGGTGTATTGCTTTCCGTACGTGGACGATTCTTCAACAAACAAGATTATCAAGAATTAATTTATGGTGCATTATCGTTTTTGAACAACAAGCCAATTAAATATCTTCCGCCTAGCATTTTAAAACCAGAACGTTTGTGGTCAGGAAAACAGATCATTTCAACGTTGCTGATGAATTTGATTCCAGCTGATAAGCCATTACCAACGTTTGAGATTGAAAGCAAAGTTTCGGCTAAATTGTTGGTCACGGAAAAACCTCGACCATGGACAGCTGGCGGCCAATTAAACGAGAAAGAAATGTGCGAAAGTCAAGTCATATTTCGTCACGGAGAATTACTGTCCGGCATAATGGACAAAGTGAATTTCGGTGCCACGAAAAATGGTTTGATACATGTTTGTTATGAGCTGTATGGTGGCGATGTTCATTCACGATTATTGACCGCCATTGCTCGTTTGTGCACTAATTTCTTGCAATCGTATCACGGATTCTCGTTGGGCATTCACGACATTCTAGTCAAACCGAAACCAGATGCCAAACGTAGAAAGGTGATCAAACATTCAAAAAGCATCGGATCGAATGCCGTGGCTGAAGCATTCAACATCAACATTGATGAAGAGTTAATCCAGGAACGATTACAGATGGCACATACGATCAGAAATCCATTTCCAATGAAACAATTAGATGCAGCATATAAATCACAAACTGTTTCATTAAGCAATGAAATCACACAGCATTGTATGCCAAAAGGATTAGTTAAAACATTTCCGGCAAATAATCTTCAAATGATGATTCAGACCGGAGCTAAAGGTGGATCAGTGAATGCCATTCAGATTTCATGTTTGTTGGGACAAATTGAATTGGAAGGTCGACGGATACCGTTGATGATGTCCGGTCGAACTTTGCCTTCGTTCAAGCCATACGAAACACAACCAAGAGCTGGCGGATTTGTAACCGGAAGATTTTTATCCGGTATTCGTCCGCAGGAATTCTTTTTCCATTGCATGGCTGGTAGAGAAGGATTGATCGATACTGCTGTAAAGACATCACGTTCTGGTTATTTGCAACGATGCTTGATCAAACATTTGGAAGGTTTAATGGTCAATTATGATCTTACGGTTAGAGATTCGGAAGGAAGTGTCGTACAATGGCTTTATGGGGAAGATGGCTTGGATATTTTAAAATCACAATCATTAAAGAAACCATTCTTGCCAACCATCCAAAATAATATCGATGCTTTGAAACCTCGAAAAGATGAAATGGACAAATTGAAACAAATGAGAAATGCAACATTGCCTAAAGAAATGAAAAAGAATAGAAAGTTTATGAAATCAATAGCCAATGTTAATCTTAAAGCCCGAACTGAATTGACATCACCGTTTTTGAAGTTTGAACACGAACAACGAAAATCACAAGATAACGATAATAAAAAATTAACCAAAGATGATCTGAAGAAAATGTGGTTCGAATTGGATGATAAACAACGACAACATTATCATGGTTTGGTTGTGAAAAACGCCGAACCAATCATCGCCAAATATCGTCCAGATACAAATGTTGGTGCAATCAGTGAACAGTTGGATAAAATGTTGGATGATTATCTCAAATCAAACAATATGAAACATTGTAGTAAAACGATGATGAAACAATTTCGTGAAACAATAAATGTTTGCTTTATGCGATCGTTGTGTGATCCTGGTGAAGCGGTTGGCTTGTTGGCGGCACAATCAATCGGCGAACCATCAACCCAGATGACATTGAACACGTTCCATTTTGCTGGTCGTGGTGAAATGAACGTTACACTTGGTGTGCCACGTTTAAGAGAATTGTTGATGACTGCTTCCAAGAATATTTCCACGCCAAGCATGGACATTCCATTCAGAACAGATATCAAAGGAGTGGTGGACATGGAAGAGGAAGCCGAAACAGTTCGGTTGAAAATGAATGCCGTAAGATTGAAAGATTTGTTAGAATATGTGGACATCAATGAAAGCTATGAAATTGGCTTGCAATCTTCAGCAGATCGTTACCGTGTTTATAAAATTCGTTTTGTTTTCTTGCCTCGTTCATTTTACAAACGAAGATTCTTCACGAATCCAACAAAAGTTTTACATTTCATGGAAACAAAATTCATGAAACAATTGTTGGCTGCTTTGGATAGAAGAATCACATTGCTCAATAAATCATATGGATTGTTTGATTTTCAAGCTGGAAGAACAACGGTCACTGGAACTAGATCCAAGAAAAAATCTGCTGATGATGATGATGATGAGCTGGCCATGAATAAAGCTCAAGATGATGGTGATGATCACAATATTGAGGAAGAGGATAATCAAAAGAATAATAAATTCGATGACGACGATGATGATGATATGGATGATTACGATGTAGATGAAGGAGATGGCGATACAACCGCAATGCGACAACGTGCCAAAATCAACCAAGAACGAGAATATGAAGAACCAGAAAAGGAAGAAATTGAAATGAATAAGGATGATGATGAATTTGAAGATGAAGATTCAGAACAGTTGGCTGATGATAATGATGCTGGCATTGGTGACCATTCTGGTGACGATGATGACAATGATAATGAACCATTGACCATGAATGATTTAGTTCGTGTCAAACAAGAATTATTGGATGATTTTGAAGAGCCACAGCTGGTGTCGACATCAGAACAAAAACAAACCAAAAAACAATTAGCTGAAAAACAAAAGGCTGAACGAATTCGAATGCTGGAAGCATCGTTGGAAGATCGACGTCGACGTGTTCTGAATTGTTCGTCCGGTAACATTATTGATTACAATTTCGACACCAAACAAGAGTTATGGTGCGAAGTGAAATTAAAATTCAAATTGATTTCCGGACGTCTTGATTTACGATCATTAATCGAAGAAGAAGCTAACCGGGCATTTGTACATCGTGTTGGTCGTATTGATCGGGTGTTTTTGGTGAAGGATAGCGATGCCGAACAATGTGGACAAGAATTCGCCAAGATGATCAAAACTGAAGGCGTGTCCATGCCTCAGATGTTTAAATTTGAAAAATATTTAGATTTACGACGAATCTACACGAACGATATGCACGCCATCGCCAACACGTATGGTATTGAAGCGGCACGGGCAGCATTGATTCGTGAAATCAAAAACGTATTCGCTGTTTATGGAATATCGGTTGATGGACGACATTTATCATTGATTGCAGATCATATGACATTCACTGGTACCATCAAGGGTATGAATAGAGGTGCTATGGATGGAATTTCACCATTACAAGCTATGACTTTTGAAACGACCGCCAATTTCTTGAAGAATTCACTAATGCTTGGTATGTTTAATTCTTAAAACATTGTTAAATGTATATTAACTCTTTTTGTGTTACAAAACAGGCTTAAAAGATGATCTTCGTTCACCATCATCAAGAGTTGTGATTGGTCGTCCATCTGTTCTTGGAACCGGATTATTTGAAACACGATTGAAGCAACAATCCGGGATGGAATCGACTCGTTCCATTAGTGCTAGCTTACGATCATCAACAATGTTTCCATCAACATCGATGCATCGTTCATCACTATCGTTCGGTGGTGCCAGAACTAGTTTCATGCAGCCATCAACATCTCGAGCATCATTTTTGACGCCTTCAATATTGGCGCCATCATTATTTAATAGGACAAACCGGAAACGATCTAAACCATCATCGGAAACAGAAAATAAATCAACAAACGACCAAGACAAACAAATCAAAGAAGAAATCACATCGGACAATGAACAACAACAGGAAGACGAAACGGAAACAACGAAAACAACAAAAAAAGCAAAATTAATGAAAAAAATTAAATCAGAATTTTGAAACAAAAAAAATTTAAAAATAAAAAAAATTTAAAAATTCGCGCCAAAAAAAATTTCAAAACAAAAAAAAAATTAAATTTCCAAGGAAATTTCTTATTTTTTCAAAGTTGGGAAAATTTCTCTCTATACACACACAGAGACAGACAGACAAAGAAAGAGAAAAATATTGCACGCTTGCTCTGTTGTTGTTTTTGTTGTTTTGTGTGTCAAGCTCTCTTTTTTTCTGAGTTTTTTTCTGTGTGTGTGTGTGCTTGGTGTGTGCTTGTGTGCACAGAGAAAAAAATCAGCGATTGCAGCCAAAAAAATACGAAAACAAAGAAGAAAAAAAACGAAATTGTACACAACAAAAAAAATAATCACAACTCATTCGTTACGTTTCGTTTCGTACGACGACGAAGAAAAAAAGCTTAGAGCAAGCCCAGCAGCCCATATATGGTGGTGGTTGTTGTTGTCTTTGTTTGTGTGTGTTTTGGTTTGGATACAAAAAACAACAAGAAACAAGAATCCAGAAAAAACAGAATCCTTTGTTCCAGAGAATCCTAGAGAATGAATCTGTTTTGAAAAAACGTTGATCCTAGAAAAAAATACGATCCGAAAGAAGATTATTGTTGCAATCCACTGCCATACAAAACACCACAACAACAACAAAGAAAAGAGGAATGGATGATTATTTTTGGAACAGAATGAATGAAAGTGATTCTTGAAAAGATCTCGATTAATCGAAGATAATTTCGATTGTACAAAAAAAGATCCTGGATCCAGAAAGAAACAGAAGAATAATCCATTGTACTTATTGATCATCATCATCGAAGTATCCACTTAATTATCAAATCAATCATTTTTTAAAAAAATAAAATCTCAGGTTTATTTGGAAATTTCTTCTTTTTCTTTCTCTCTAACTTCTTTATCTACCAATCATCAAAACTGATTCACTCAGGTAATGTTTTTGGTAAAGATTCGAAAAATTGATGATTCAATTTTTTGTTTTTTTGATTGCAAAATCAATTAATACCAGGAAGAAAATCGATACTAGTTATCGTAAATACTTTGATTTCGTTGATTTCAATAACCGTTTCGGTTGTTATCAGTAAGTTTTTGTGGTTTGGATTTCGTTCGTCGTCGTCGGCTGCTGGTGGTGGTTGCGGTCCTGGGGGTAAACCGGAAGATCTTGAAGTAAACAATAACCAGGATTCAGAAACAAGGAATATTATGGATTCTTTTCCATCCAAACGACGTACAAAACATCATCAACAAAATAATCATGAAACTTTGAATCATAATGGATTGCCACCACCACATCCACAAATGATGATGAATAATATCAACAACAACAACAATTCATTTGATTTGGATGGACAGGGTGGTGATAATGGCGGAATGTTGCCACCAGCACCAGTAGCACACAACACTCGTAGTTCGCTCAAGACTATCAAGAATAATTTGATTAACGCAATCAACAACAACAATCATCATCAATCATTGAACGTGGTCAGCAGCGAGATGTGTTTCTTTTGTTTTGATGTGCTGTATACTTACCTGTACCAGAAAGCCTCGCCAGGACGGCCAACATTTACCAATCAATCGTATCCCTTGTTTGTGACCTGGAAGATTGGTCCTGATCGTCGTCTACGTGGCTGTATCGGAACATTTAATTCCATTCCATTGCATTCGGGACTACGCGATTATGCCTTAACAAGTGCACTTCGTGATCAACGTTTCGAGCCCATCACCAAGGACGAATTCACACAGCTGCACGTTTCCGTTTCGGTTTTGTTAAACTTTGAACCGGCCAACGATTACAAGGATTGGACCATCGGCGTACACGGCATACGAATTGAATTCCGTAACGATAATGGCACTAAACGTACGGCCACTTATTTACCAGAAGTGGCAGCCGAACAAAATTGGAACCATTTACAAACGATTGATTCGTTATTGAGAAAAGGTGGTTACCGTGGACAGATCACCGAACAAGTTAGAAAAGATATTCGTTTGACACGGTACACCTCGGAAAAGATGACCGTTTCCTATTTGGATTTTTATAACAATTACATGGCCAACAATATGGTTGCCGCTTGATCGATCACTTGGATTTTTTTGAGATCCAAGAAATCTTGGCGGCTTAATCATTGGCACAATCCAGAAACGGAAATTCAAGCGTGTTTGTGTATTGTCAACAACCTTAAACAACAACAATCTTTACTCTCTAACAAACACACACACACTCTCTCTCTTATACGATAAAATAGGATTTATTATTTAAAAAATTATCTAATTAATTAATTAACTAATTGTTTTAATCAATTTTTTTTGCTTTTTGGAATGCTGAATGAAAAACGATGATAATGATGATGATAAATGATATTTTACCATGAATGGGGAATGTCCCATTCTCCAACAATGGATTTTTATCATTATTTTTTCGTGGTTGAAATAAAGAAAGACGATTTATTTGATATAAAAACAACACCATACGCTGATTTGGATTTTAATGATCAAAAAAAAGATAAATAATACAAAAAATAATTACAAAAAAAATGATGAATCAAAAAATACAAAAAATGGTTATTTACAAAAAATATTTACAATGATAAATACATAATTATGAGAAATGATGATACATTGCTGGGTTGATGGTTGGTCCAACTGGTTGACTTGTAAACTTGATGGTCTTGATGATGGTGATGATCATTTGAATATCCGCTTGAATGTTGACTTCATCCTGATAACACGTTGACTTCTCCTGGTTGATGATGGTTGTTGGTCGCGAGCAAACTGCACCAGGAAACTATCGAAGAATCGATCCAAATCTCCAGTGAG